>JAFBJW010000098.1:2182634-2457966 GCA_016785235.1 Pseudorhombus dupliciocellatus
GTGGTTTTTTTTTTTTTTTTTTTTTTTTCAAACTTGATTTCCAGCCAAGCGAAAAAAAAACAGGTTTGGATATTTAATTAGGGAAATTGATTGTTTATAAGAAGCAGAATGAAGCTTTGTCCTCCATCGAGATGATTTAATTATTCTGCTCTTTTCTGTTTCCACAACGCAGGGAAAACACAGACAGGAGGAAGAGGAGGCGGCGAGGAAGAGGAGGAAGAAGACGGACACTTACTTCGAAGGCTCACACACCACTGTCAAGTAGGTCAACGCGACAGGCTTGACTGATTCCTCCTCTGAGCCGCTCTCGCCCAGGCTCTCGCTGCGCCTGTGCCATTGTGGATTCACCTGTGTCATAAGGCTTAGACAAATGCAGAGTGAGCTGCATCTCTGATCCTGTGCAACAAAGACCCCCTGGGGGGGGGGCTTCGTTCGGCCAGAGCAATAGATAATTCATCAACCCAAACAAGCCAAAGAACCAAATCACTTAAAATACCAAAAACTTTAAACACTAGTAATGAAGTTCACCTAAAGTTCATGGAGTGCCATGGGACATATGATGATCTTTAAGCTTGGATGATTTTTTTATTTTTTTTTTTTTTATATTTTGGGACAGATAATCTCCACAGGGACCAGCTGAGCCATTCTTATTGAAGTCATCTATCTTCACGCTTGTACATTTTGGAAAATGCTCTGCATAATGACCCCTACCTTCACCATCACCCCCCCCCCCCGGCCCCCCCCCCCCCCCCCCCCCCCCCTGCACACTCAGCTGCTTGGAAAAGACCACTGACTGAAAGATCTGACTCATAATGTACCTCATTAGGCTCGTATCGAACACGCTCTGAGCTGGCGTAACTTAGCCGCACTGTTTCTCTGCCCGCATGTACGTTACATTAGAGCATTAAAGATTAATTGCCAAATTTCCCCGGTTTAAAGCATTGATTAATAACAGTGTGAATCGCTAGTGGATCCAGAAGATTAATGTCGGGAGAGTCCCCCCCTTTAGATGGCTATTGATTTTGATTTGCTCAAAAAAGACCTGTCTTGTTTTCCCAGAGGGGCCGAGGCTGTATGAGGCACAAACTCTAAGCCAGCCAGCTCTGAAGTGCACTGAGTGAGGCCGAGCTTAAAATGCAGGCTTTGTGAAATAAGGTTTGGCCTAATTGGGCAGCAAGAGGTTGTACCCACGAGGTAACCAATGGCAACACATGATCAAATAATATGTTACTTGAGAGAATTTATCTTCTAATCAGGCTCACAGAGATTAGATATAGCTTTGCTCACCTCCGTGATACCAAGCGGGCTCCATCCAGTCTTAAAACGACAATTCTGCCTGCCTTCTATTTCGAGAAGTCTGCTCCCTTGTGGGCTTCGGTTTATGTCGTCTCCCGCTGCCCACGAGCCATGCGCGGCGTACAGAGGGAGACAATTGTCTTTTTTGTGGCTCCTGTTCCATCCCAGCCCCAGTCACAACAAACAGGAGCGACTGAAGCGCTCCGTCTGTTTCAACAGGGGGCTCTTTATTATTTGCGCGCCACTGGGAGGTTGTCTTCCATACACAGGATTATGCCCATTGTGATCTGGTTAAGCGCAGCGCATTAGCCATATTCTCATGAAATCGCATGAAAGCCACTTTGAAAAAAAAAAAAAAAAAACCCCGTTAGGTTGCCTTCTGATGCGCCCGTGTCAGGGGAACGTGCGCCATATCTGGGAGCGTGCAATCTCAGATTCAATTATGCTTCCATTTTGAAATGGAAAGGGAGTAATTCACAGGACCTGTGTGTGATCGCCAGAAACGGGAGTTGTATCAAACAGATTTGTGATGCAAGTCTCAGTAGAATGTTCAACCCCCCCCCATTTGCAACTGCAGGTATGTTCAACATCACACGAGAGACAATACGAGACTGTGTCGATGGAAAATTGCAAATATAAAGCGGCTCCAATTGTAAAATCTGAGTAAAGGCCTCAACATGACTGACGCTCACCAGGTGGTTACACCCTCGCAGATAGCTTCTCTCTTTTTTTTTTTTTTTTACCTCCTTCCAAGATTCTCCCTTCTTCTCATCTCAGTGCAGGAATATAGCTCTGTGGTGACAACCAGTCAAAGCCTCCCTCTTTTTCCCCAAGCTCTTGACTTAACTGTAACTTTCAAGTGGACGTCTGCGAAGCCCCAACACCCAAAACCTGTTCAGCTCAATCAATGCCACTAAGATGGACCATTGGTTGCAGGTCACGTAATCTATGTTGGGGGAATGTTTGTCTCTGTGATGGAACTGTCCCCTGGGTCTACATTAATTGAGCTCCCTATAATCACACGCAGGCTCATACGACCAATGTCAGCCGCCCTGGAAAAGGTGGCGAGAGATTATCCTCTCGCCTGGATGTTCCATTTTGTGACAGAAATGGAATTTTTTTTTTTTTTCTGACACCCAAAGATCTCACTGAGTTTTTCACAAACTTGTGCCTTGTGATTAATGCCTGCAACAAATATGTGTCACTAATTTTGCTAGAGGAAATCATTTCTATTTTCACTTCCTTTGAGTTCACCTGTAATAGAAGATTCACATTGGCTCTAAATAAATGAGCAAGTCCTCTTTGTCCTCTATGCATTTCCAATCACATCCCAATAAATCCCTTTGTAATAATGAATGAGATACAGACTCAATTCATCTTCCGAGTAACAGCGGGCTGGCTAATTTGTACAAATATTTCTCTGGGAGAGAAGCAATTAACTGTAGTGATGAACTAATGTGACACTGCAGAGGTGAATCACACCAAAATAGGATCCTACCTGTTTGTCTTTAGTTAAATTCATTAGGGCAGAGAAGCCATTATCTCAGCAAACTGCCATGGCTAAATAATTCATCATCCCATCACTTGTTTGTTTGACCTGAATGTATAACATTTATCCCTCGCTCCAGGGCTGCTAATGAAATCCTTTCTTCCATTTCAGAGAAACGTTGGCTCTTCGTGTTCAGTCCAGCAAAGTCGGCGCTGACTCTTGATGTGATTAATGCGTGATGAACGGCAAGGTCAGACGCACCTTGAGAATTCAACAGGAGGCGACCTCGTGATATGTTATTGTTGTTAGTGTTTTTAATTATCCAAGGCTCAGTGTGTGTCTCACAGGCTCTAGGTGGGTCTCAAATAAATTTAGTGGATTCAAATTGTGAAGCAGGATAAAAATAGTCAGGTGCCTTTGGAACAAATTGGATAAAATCATGGTTATAATATCGGAAAGCCCAAATGTTGTTTTGCCTTTGTTTTTGAAGCTCTGACATTTTGGAGCCCCGGCACAAGGCTTTCAAATGCCAACAGTCCAAACACCTCAACAATAGCAGGCAGATTCTGGCTGACAATAATCGTGACTAATTGCAGATGTGGCGGCTGCACATGGACGTTTCCATGCTTTTAAAAACCCAATGTAAATCACAGTGAAACCCCCTCTGTGTTCTGATGGGCCTCCCATGATGTTCTTGTGTTTCAAGTACATGGTTCAGGCATGACCATCGAACGGGCCGGGGGGGTCTGGCACCGTGCAGCTCCTTTTTTTTATTTTTTATTTATTAATTGATTGTTTTGTTGCTGCTGGTAACCTGACCTGTGCCTTTTGTTAGCGGCACATAAATAGCCTTTAAATGGATTGTGCTGCTTCACAGGAAACGTTTGTTTAAGGGGCTTATGAAGTAAAGTAAATGAGGTTGCGCCTATGTCTCCTCGGGTCGGGGCAAGACCCTTGGGTCCTCTGTGCCGCGTGCACCGCAGTGCTCTTGATGAAGCAACCCAAGCTAGTGTCATCAATTAAAACACGGCGTGCTCAGATGTTCCTGTTGTAATGGCCCCATAATGAGCACTGCTGAACTAAATACTGGCGACACGGGAATGAATCCGAGAGCGTACTTTCTGAAATATCCGAGTTTTTCTCGTGGCGCCACCGTCGATTGGCTTTCAGTCAGACAAAAGCTTGGAAACTCCCTCCACTTCGAAGACACTGGGATTTAAAGGGGGAGCCAAAGATCAAATTGCACTTACGAGACAAAGTGTGAGCAGTCTGCAGCTGCCGTTTAATGATGCCCTTTTGTTTGTTTTCTGGGAAATTCACTTTCTAATCTCCTGGACTCTCTGCGAAGGCTTGCCAGGGAGTGGTGCCACATAAAACCCCTTGATTTCTTATTTTATCTGTGGACAACCTAATCGATCGTCGTCTCCCGTGCACCTGCTCCCCCTCCGCTCCCTTGCAACCCCCAAGATAGGCCCACGCTGTCCGTCCCACTCTCCAATAAGGCTATTTAGACAGGGCTATTTCAGGGGGGGAATGAGACACCGGGTGGTCAAGACAAGTGTGTGTGTGTAGAAGAGCATTGAAATTTCCAGAGTTCTTGACACATCTAATTGAGATTTCATGCCCTATTTTCTCAAAGATCTGAAAACCTCAGTCTGTTCTGCTGCGAGGAGTATTTCCCTGAGGATCAGGATGAAAGAAATTGTTTCAGGTTTTATTTGGTTTTTGTTGCTTTAAGCTTTTTTTTTTTTTTTTTTTCAGATCAGTCTCGAGCAGCTTTTCATTAAAGTGCCCTGTTTTTGTTCAGTACACAAAGTGACTGCAGTTTATTTGGTTTGTCTGAGACGTAGTTAAAAAAATAGAGTCCCAATAAACTTTCATCATAATAATTCATTGGACTGCATGCATAGATTTGTCAGGATTGGAAAGGGGGAAAGAAAAAAAGAAACTACAATGCTCGGCTTCTCGTTCATTCATATCACAGGATGCCTTCAGCTGTTCTCAGCCGTCAGTCAAAATGTTTGACAGCACGTTTTAAAAATGCATTATTCTCCTCTCAGCTTTTTTGAATATTGAAGACCTTGAAAACTTTAAATATTTAATCCAAAGAAATCTTATATATTTTTCAGAATTCTTTGTCTAGGTCTCTAAAGTCTGGATGAAGCCCTGATATAGCTGCTTTTTGACATATGTTTTGGATATGTCAAACAATTGAATACAAGATACATAACTTTTGTTGTCTGACTATATCGTCCAGGTCCAGGCTGCCTGATGTGCTTATTCGTCTTCATACCCTTGAAATGACATCACCCAGTCTTTCATTACACGGCCATAACAGTTTCCCAGCAGGACCCATATTGGATGGTCTGCAATCAATGACATCATGGTTGAGCATCGGACTCAAATTCCATTGGGAAATATACAAAAAAGGAGAGCGATCTCAGCCGCCTCTTTTTTGTGCCCTTTCTTCTAGTTTGAATCAGGTGACTTCACAACAACTGTGAGTCCTTTAGTTGTGGTGTTAGTTCTGTTTCAGGCTTCACTTTGTCAGTGTTATATTTAAAAACAGATTAAAAGTGTTTAAGAGCAGTTTTAAAGGTTGAGTGTGTGGGATTTAGTGACATCTAGTGGTGAAGTTGAGTATTGCTGCTGACTCTCCTCTTCTCACACTGCTGTGTTTTCCTGCTCCTAGGATGGCGTTTGAATTATAAATCAGGTAAAAGTAGAGCTGAAGTTTAGAACAGTCCTGCAACTTAAGGTTTACAAAATATATATATATATATAAAGATATATAAATATAAAAAACTAGCAGAGCAGTGAGTAGTTTGTCTCCTGTCGAGAACCTTTGACAAATCTGTGAACATGGCAGATCATAAAAATCTGTTCTGTCCTATTCAGCATTCTGCGTTCCCTTCCTTTTGATCGCAGCAATCTTTGGGCTAAAAGCAGAAAATACACATTCAGAGAGATGTTTTACTGCAATTTCGCTCGAAACCCGCTATTGTAGTCTTTCAGTAAGCTCATCTCGACATATTTTTTTTTTCCACAGCCCTAGCAGGGAGCATTAATAATCACCTCTATGCAACGCTGTGGCTATTGTCAGGCCAGTGGCGACAGCGTTAATGTCTCATAGGAACAGCTATTGACATCTCGGTCTCTTCGTGAGGATCTATCAGAGAGCCACAACGCCTATGAGTGATGAAATGCAGGGCTGTCATCATCACCGGGTGCCAGTAAATGTGCATTCTGGGGGGGGAGGGCAACGGTCAAGAACATTCACCCTTGACATTTAATAGCAGGAGGTGGGACCCACTGGATCAGTCATACAGATTATCAATGAGCAGATAGGGGATTAAAGGGGAATATTTATGACTTGCACCTTGCTGGGATTTTTTTTTTTTTTTTTTTTTTGGCTTCATCTGTTGTGTTGATCTGAGAAAGAAAGTGTGGACTAAGATTAATGAACCATATTTGCCAACATACAGAAACACGTTTGTTCATTAATTGCATTCGCTTTGTTTTCATTTGGATTACATGCATTCAAAAGTAAATATTAAATGAAATTGCAATGTAACATTTCTCTGATTAGAGCCCATATAGAGTACTATACTACAAGTACTACTTGTATCTGAATAAAAACTGTTAGACAAGGCAAATAGAAAAATAGAATTCAACTTGAAAAATAGCATACAACTTAAAGTACAAGTGAACACAGCAGAAATGTATTTGAGTAAATATATTTAAAATACTTAAGTCACATTGACTCACATGTGATTTGTGACATGGGATATTTAATGATTTATGAGTCACTCTGGCAGATAAGAGGTTCTCCCCCCACCACCCCTACCCCCTTAATTATTGATCTGGAGGGAGTTGAAAAAGAATCTTGGTCTCTACTTTCAGACCTCGGTGCTCCTCATTACAAACAGGGATTTGGTTAATGACCCGGCCACTGACCTGCATACGTATTACACACGTCGTCATATTTATGGCTCTGTGACCCCTGGTCAGTGAAGCACCGTGCAGCATGAAACAGAATCCTGTGGGCACGTTATTGATCACTTTGTCCACAGCGGATCATATGCACGTATATATATAGTTGATCAAATATTCTGTACTTCTGCCCTTGAGAAATGCAGCATTACTTATAGTATCCTGTTCTTTATTTCATTATAACATAAAATGGTGGCGTTGTTTTTAAATAAGGTTTTCCCTTTTTCTCTTTCAGGCCCCGCCCTTTGGACAGCCCATTGTGGGTGTGGTCAGGAAGATGTTTGCGACACCATAAGGCCGCAGGTGAACACCAGAGCAGGAAGTGAGCAACAAACATTGTGTTGAACTCAGAAGGGTTGCGTGGTATACAGTTGCTAGAAATGTACTGCAGTATTTCACAGCCGTTAATTGCCTCAGTACAAAACCTATTTTTTAATAGTTTTGACATCTCATGACGAGAGAGAGACTACTTCCTATCAAGTAATTAACAAACAGCGCGTGTGAGGTCTGTGGTAAAACTGCACTATTTTCCTTTTAAATGTAGTCAAACAAATACCAGTACCTGTAGAGTACCTAAGCATAGTGAGCTGCCAAATCACTTCTCATTTGACTAATGTGCAAATATGTTTGAATCAATTATTCAAACTTTGGAATTAGTTACTCTCCTCCCCCACTGATCTTTAATTTGACAGAGTGGAGGTTGTCAAACATGTCCTCGCTCTGCTCTTGTCTCACAATGTTTTTTTTTTTTCTTTTTTCTGCCGCTCTCTGGGTGTGGTGTAGCCAGGAGCATGCTGTGAGGGCCTGACAGGAAGAAGCTGCCTGACCAGAGCTACAGGAACCCGGTAAGATTGTCTAATGCTTGTTGCCTTGGCTGCCACACAGTGAAATCTCCTGAGAAGCATCATATTTAATACGCCGATGCAAACCCCGAGCCTAAAGTATCGACTGCTCATCCGTGATGGTGTCCCTGGGTGTTTAACTAAGTCAGACTTTGTGAAGAGGCCCAGCTGTACAGGGAATGAAAAGTGGATTGTTGAGATGTTAGCTCAGTTGCCTCTTTATTAGGTGTTAATTTGTTTCCTCCATGTTTCTCCCTTCCTCTTCTATTCCTGGAAACCAGTCACAAAGAAGCACCGGTGTCCTCACATTTCCCTGATTTATCCTGATTTACTGACCCCTCCTTGTGTCTAATCTTTTAAATACAGTCTACCTGACAACTAAGCCTTTCTGACATTCTTTTGAGACACACTTTCACAAATCACAATTAAAAAACGAGGAGCAATAGGTCCATGTTCTTTCCTTTTAAGAATCCTCATATGCTATCTAAATGCTAATGATCTAATTGATATTTGCGGGCATGAATAACTTCAGCCAGAGCCAGAAACCAGAGCAGAGAGACTTTAGAGTCTACTGTTAAGATGAAAAGCCTGGAAATACCTTTTTTTAGGGGAGTGATTTTTTTTTTATCCTTAAATGTTTGACTTTTGTAATGCAAATTTTGAGGCAGACAATTGGGCCCACACTAAATTACCTTACTTGATTTTCAGTCACTCTGTATCTCAGCTTCTCAGTTCAGTTACCTACTTTGTTTCTGATCATGTGAATGTTCTGTGACACATCCTGAGAGATTATGTGCTTATGATTAAAATGGCAGCGGTCCCGGTCCAAGAAATAGTTGATTAACTTCCGACGAACAGGAAATGGTCCATTTTATTTTTGGAACATTTTTGTGTTTTGAGAGAGAGTTTTTCTTCTGGTTGACTGGGAGTCTTATGAGACAAGTCACATCTCTGCTTGTTCCCGCAATAAGTAAACACACTGAGGTAGTTGCCTGTCGAGTTTTTGTTTTCAGTTCCTTTACGTAATATGTAAACTGTTCAACAATCAGAATTCAAGTACGTTTCAGCCTATGAGATTTCCTCCAGCTATGAATCACTTTAATTATATTGGCTTTGCTCAGTTGTGGCTCGTTACTTCCTTTTTGCTGCTGCCGGGTCAAAGGTTAAAATGCGAGATTATGTTGGAGTGTAATGATGAAAATGATTCTGCATGCATCTCTTTTTTACAGCATTTATTAAAGGACTCATTAAACATGTTTTATCCCCCTTTCTAGTGGGTGCTAGTTGTGTGGTGTATGCAGCTGAAAGGGTTCGAGGATATTTATATTCAAACCATTTCACAGCCTTTGCATTTATTCAATTCCTCATAGTATTGAGAACATGAGCTTTAATTTTATGTGGCGTTTATTGGACGATGTATGGCTGGATTTCCTGCGGCTCCTGTATTGTGGTGACGGTTTCTGCAGTGAGCTTTGAGTGCATGGCCTCACATACTGAAACACTTGGCTCCTGAAAGCCATCGATCTTCCTCTCACTTGAATCCATGCATGCCCCTAACTGTTGCTCCACCTTCTGGAGGTCGACAACACAATTGCTTGGGATCCGTCTGCGGCCACTCCTGCATGGTGCTCAGTGCTGCCTGGCCAGTGTGCTGCTGTAAATACTGAGTCAAGCGTTTTCTATTGTGCAGAAATGTGTCTAGGGAGTCCAAATTGCCGCCCACCTTTGTTTTCCAGCCTGTAAAGGTGGAGGGTAGCGGGTCTAACCATTGACTTTGAGGGTGTGAGACAGACAGTGAGACGCATGGAGGCTGCTCCTCTCCACTGCTACTGTACTGGAGCCGGGCGCTGTCCATGGTGCTGGAACCAGCACCGACACAGACGCGTCTGCAGCAGAGTCACAGGTGATGATGTGAGATGTGAAATGGCGCAGGGGGGGCATGATGTAGCAGAAATGTATTGATAAAAAAAAACAAAAAAAAAAAACGGCGGAAGACAAGTGGGCCATGAGGGGAGAATGTTTCAGAGATGTTTAACAGAGGAAGATCACCTCATCTTGCAGAAAGGTTCGAGAAAGCGGCGGTCAAAGCTCAAATGGCTTTAATAGGGTCAGCTGCTCCTTTTGTGGAGGGCAGCGGCGGAGGAGGTGCTGTGGTTTAAAGCGCATTTGTGAGATAGGGAGAAGGAGAGCGAGAGAGAGGGGGGAGGAAGAAACTAAAAAATACAAAATCCACTCGGTGAGTCGTGGTGTTATTCCCGCCCGCTGCACCTCGGCGAGGCAATGTTTGACATCAAATGCCATATTTAGGGAAAAATGCTTGATCGCGTTGAGTGACTGCGCCCTCGACGAATGGCGTCCTCCGCTTTGGAGAAGACGCTTGAGCGCAGCAAGGAGCGCTCCGGAGCCAATGGTGTTGGAGAGCCCGTGTGTGCATGAGCGGTGGATGGAGCCACTCTCGGTATACTTCCGCGTCCAATGCGTGTTCGTGTGTAGGTTGAATGGATGAAACGGAGAGAGCGGAGAGGTATAGGCATGCTGTGATACGGCCCTATATATTCGCCGGCAGGACTATCTTCCTTTTAAAGACCACCTCCTCCTCGCGTTGGTTTCCACTCAGTGATGTCGCGTATTTGTGTGGCGCACCTGTAAAGAGCGAGACGGGCAGAAGCCGGCTTTTTTTAATTATTTGATTCCTTTTATTTCTTCTGTTCTTTTTTCTCCTTATGTTCCATGCATTTGCTGAAAGGAAGTCATTTCTGTGTTTTGATTTAATAAATATTTCATTTCCTCATTTTCTCTGGTTTGTGTTGGCTTTTATGTTTCCAAGTTTGAACTAAGAGAGCGGAATCCATCATTTTGCACGCTATTGGCCAGGTGTTTCATTCAGAGATTGTTTGCCTAAGGACGTCCCTAACTTTGATTTATAGAAACGGTAAGATCTCTTTTACACCTTTGCTCGTTCACCGGCAGCAGTATTTTAAACTGATTTTTTTCTTCCAGCCTGTGTCAGTGCTCTTGAGGACATCATGCATTCACTGTGTGTGTGTGTAGTCTCAGCCTCTGTTTCATTGCATGTGAACGCGATGGGGGGAGTCACCGTGGTGCATTCATGTTTCCATTGACTCTGGATTGCGGTGCCTTGGTTTATCACGCACTCACGATATAGGAGGAGCAGGCTGCGCACATGTGCTTATATCCAATCTCACAAGGTATCAGCGATGGACGGACGCTTTTATTGCTCCACTTGTGTAGAAATACAGGCCTGGGCAGAGAGAGCTGAAACGTGGGATCCGCATAGTAGTTGCTTATTCTACATGCATCCGAACTAAAAACGTCAGAGTATTGGAAATACAAGACAAGAGGAGCTGTTTCATCTGCAGTATTTAACATTGGGAGCAGAAAGAACGTCTGCGGGACGCAAACCTGCATTTATTTGATTTTTTTAATGTGCGGTCTTTCATAAAACTTGTGTTTTATGTGTGTCCCAAATACAGATGCAGTGTTAAAGTATGGTTGGATTCAGATGTGAAAAAAAAGCCCATAGGGCAACAAAGGAGTGATTCTATATAGGTTAAGTGCAACCTGAGTGTTCCGCTTCTATGAATTGCTGGATGATATTTACTAAGTTCTGCTGTCATGTGCGTTTTTTATGCTATTTCCGGATTTCTTGATGTACAGTATAGACACTGAAATCCTCTGTTGTTTGAATCCTAATACATGGCTTTAGGATTTTATTTTATGGCCAGATATATGTTTATGGAAGATGTATGTGTCGTTCCTTTTAAATAGAAATAGCTGCTCATTGATCTCTGTTGTAATCATAGTGGATCAGATCACTGTCTGTAATTGTGCTGGTTCCCTCTGGACACCGCAGGGGCCCCTCAGGCTCTCACATGCAGCTTTCAGGGACCCTGGGATTCGCAGTTCACTCTTTACGTTAGGACGCATGCGTGTGCAGGACACGTGCAGCAAATCAATGCATTAACACCCGACTTCCGGGGTTTTTGACGTGGCAGCTGCCGATTGGCCGACGCGCTGATTAGTTCCCTTATAGTGGCCGCGTTCCCGCCACCGCCCCCTTTATTCTGCCGCGCAAACACCGGAGAGCGAAAGTCCGATGTCCGCAGATCCTACGTAAATAAAACTCCGCGACGCCCGACACAACAGCTGCAGGTAAGATCCCGAAAAGGGACGAGGGGGTGAAGTTGTTCTGCTGTCATAAGTAACTTGTGGCTCCGCATGGGCCCAGCCAAACGCGCTTCCCGTAGTTAGTTAGTTAGCTAGCAAGGCCGAGACGCGGCTGGGCGCGGCGTGGCTATGCGGTCATGGCTGCGCAAACAGCTCCTGTTGGGGGAGAGGCGTGTATAAACAGCGTATTTGTTTGAATATTAACACGAGCTTGCTATGTGTTTATTGTTGTTACCAGCGCGGCAACGAGACGTGACGCAACTCTCACATGATTTGTTTTTTTTTTTTTCCGCCAAAGCTAGCTACCGTGATATCCTGTTTGAGACCGTAGCGGTCGCCACGCAGGTCCGCGTGTATCTTGCGGGGCGTTAAACCAAACCCGCAGGGAGATGTTTGAAATGCTAAACCTGTTGAAATGGCGTGAGTTTGGTCTGGATTGCGGGTCCGCTCTCAGCGGCGGGTCGTGCTGCTCGGGCGACGCCGGTGCAGCTCATTACCCAATCAGAGCAGCCCCATCATTAGACGCACCTGCACCCAGAGGCTGCTCATAGAAATATGTTCTTACATCCTTTATATAAATGCAGTTCTTTAGCATGCATTACCTTCTATTTGCAGTTAGGTTTTAATCCCATTTTTCCATAAAAGGTGATTTCTTACTCCTCCAGCTGTGGCATTTGTTCTCACGCACACCCTTCACTGTTTATTTCCGTGAATTAAACTGCATTTTCTTTGTTTGACATGTGTATAAATACTAACAGCCCCTCCATTGTGAGCGCAGGCTTAATGTTGTTAACCATTGTAGGCTTTTCCATTGTAGCATTGCTCATAAACCAGTGCACGTTCTCTGTAGTTGGCATTTTGTGCGTGTGCACATGTAGTTTGACTGTTAACCAGATGAATGTGTTGGGTTGAAGTTGGAAGCATGCAGGGAGCGAGCTCCTGCTTGGTAAGCCATGGAAGGATTACATATCATCCATCAAGCCAGCAGCTAAAAGCCTGAGCGACTCCTTGACCAGGAGGTTGCCCCAAAAAAACAGGACATCTGGTCCTGTGGGTATAGACAGACAGCCAAGCTAAGGGGAGTGGGGTTGTATGAGGGGTGTATGGGCAGATGCAGTTTGTACTGTTGTGCCCATATGGGTGTGTTTTACTGTTCAGTTTCAACACTTGATGTGTTAATTTTCTAGTACCTATACTTCATGTGCATATTTTTATGTGGGGCTTTTATTTGAGCAGTGATTCAATGTGTTAATATCAGAATACATGATGTCTCCATTTAACTTGAGCATCAGCACAAGTTCAGCTTTACATATAGATGCCAACATGCTCCTATTACTATTAATACCGCTGCTGCTTTTAGGTGTTTTTCCCTCTCTGTGTTCAGGCAGCATCCAGTTGCAGCAGCCTCTGTGCTCCTGAGGGGGACAAGAGATAAGAGCGGTTGTCTTTATGTATTATTGAGCCCCCACGTTTGCCTTTCTAAATAAAGGCTGCTGACAGAGTGACTAAAATGCTGGACAGTGAGTGAACTTCCAAAGGCCACATCACTGTGTACAGCAATGTGTGCTACTGTCAGAATTGGGTTAGTGTGCAGTGGATGGCTTTGGTGGGAGGAAAAAAAAAAAACTCCACAATTTGTCCCCTTTGTCCTCCTTAAATGCCCCGTCTCCCTCTCTCCCTCCCCGTCAGCCCTCTCTGCAGTCTGGGCTGTGTGGCTGCTGCACAGGGCTGTTTTCATTTGGTCCTTATTGTCTGTTGGCCACAGGGTGGCCCTCCCTCTGCATGTGTGGGTCATTACAGGAGGCCAGCATTGCAGTGTCCCTGAACCCTGCCACTGCATCGCAGACTGTAATAGATCACCTCCTTGCTTGCACTGTGGGTGTGGTCTGTGTTGGTTTGAGTCGTTAATGTGGCGTAGCAGTATTTATCTGTAGGTCCGAGGAAGAGTAAATGAGTTGTGGTACATTTAATGGTGATTGTAGGATTGAACCTCTATGGTGAATAAATATTTGTTATTTTTTCATCAAAAACTATTAAGCTTGACTGGTGATTCAAAAGAACAAAGTAGAAGCTTCACAACCTTTTGAATTTTAGCTGCATATTATAAATATGAATAATTCAGCAATGATGGGTGTTTATTTTTTCAGTTAATCATGCTTCCAGGTGTTAGTAGAGTAGGTTCAGTGTAAGCTTCACTGTATGTCTTTTATATATTCAGATATTCTACTATTTGGATTTATATACTTAATTGTGTTTAGATCAATCCAAATATGGTGTTTTCCTTATTTAAACTTTTGTGGATAAATTGTCAGAATCAATGTGCTAAACATGAATATCTTCTGAGATACCAGTCTGTTTTTTTGCTTATTCAAAACTAGCAGTGTGTGATTAATTTCTTAACCAACTTTAATTTGTGGCCCATTTTTAAAGTAACAAAAGAAAATCTTGATAGTAGAAAAGGAGAAATTAAGCTTTTTTTTCCAATGCAGTGACTTTATATTTTAATCGTTTTCAAACAGCTACAAGTCAGAAAGAATAAAAGATAAAAATCCTCTGGTCAGTATCTTATGTCCTATTATGAACATGTGTCGCTGTCTCTTGAGTGATAAACTATCCAGCAGTTTTTTTGGTGAACTGTGTATTAAACCTTTTTGGATTATTTAATTTTCTTGAATAGCTGGAGCATTTTTTTCAGAGGCAATGAAGGCTCTGACTTGCATCATTTTTCAGTATTTTTCTGACATGCTCTCCCCAACTCTCACCCAGTGTAGACTAGCACCTTCAGGAAAAACAACACATTTATTCTTTACACATTTTTGTTCTTGCTTACTGAGAAAGAATAAGAGCAGGGAAAAAATAAAGTTGTCGAGTCATCCAGCATGCAAATAAATGGTGACAGCAATTTCTGCCTTTCGTGACATTAAGATGATTTCAAGCATAAATAAATAAACAGATGTTATCAGTTAAAGTGCACTTGCTATTTTTCTAACGATGCAGTTGATCCAGACCTTTTTTTCTTCATATCTTTTGCCTTTTGTGTACTTCAGCGTATGTGTGGGTAGACTAGTCACATCCATGTTTTCTGTCAGGATATTTTGAACTGTTACTTGTGGGCTTTTAGTTTTCAAGGACAGGCCGTGCATGTCAGCATGTGCACTCTGGAGTTCTGCGCTCTGCAGTTTGTCACGCATACTTGGTCAATTCAATTCTCGGAGGAGCTCGTAGTCAGAGATTCGTGCCTCCTCACTTTTAAGTGCTCAGTGTCACAAAAATACATGCTGATGTAGCTTCAGGTTCAAGTTAGGGAGTTGTACAGTTAATCTATTGATTGGCCTCCTCACCTCCATCTATTGGTGCGTAAGTCATGATTTGACTGCATTTCTTCTCAGTCTCGACAGAGATATGTACAGTATACAGTGTGAAATGCTGGCTTCAATAGACAATGCCTATTAAGAAAACATGACAGAATTCTCTACAATATAAATTATGTGCAAATATCACATTTTAAAATTCTATTGTGTGTATGTTTAATGTGCTTAACCTTATTTCTTTCACGTGTTTAAGTCTGAAGGTAAAACTGTTTAAGTATGGCAGGTTGTGTCTCTTGACTACAGTAGATTGCTTGTGCTCAAGCTGCTAAGTGAAATGAAAATGGCTGTCTAATTATGTTCAAGTGTCAGTGGTGACTTAACTGAATCATCTAGATAGATTAGACTCTGAGCTCAAGGAGCTTTGGTTTTTCCAGATTGTAGATTACGTTTGTCATTAACTCGTGAGCTCAAGCAGCGTTGTATATTGTGGGGTTTTTAGAGCAATAATTTCTTTTCTTTCATTTATATAATAAACTAACCCGACTTAGTCTACAGAAGGTGGTTTGGTATGAATTCGTTTTTTTGCTCAGGAAAATAAAAATGATTCCATTAACAATTATTTTTTTTAATTGATTTATCTACTTATTTCCACTCTGACAGTTAACATGTTGCCAGGTGATTGTTTCTTTTTGACAGTTTTGACAGAGCTTTGAAATCTCACTTCCAAACTCCCACTCTTGTCATTTTTTATGTAATTAACCGGCAGAATAAATGAGCTGTTTAAACAGTCAGTATCTTCAGCATTCAAGGTTGAAGGATGGTTCAAGGCTAAGATAAAAAAAAACTACTAACTGTTCTGCGTGGAAGAAACTGTCATTAGTTGTCATTGCCTCCTGTACTTTGCATGTATTGTCATAGTCACAGTATTAATAACCATTGCGTGCAAGTGTGTGTGTTTTAGTCTTGACTATATTTGAACTGGGAATCACTGCTCGCTTCATAGTAACACTCGGTGCGGAGGCTTCTCTTCCCCTTGCGAGACAGCTGTGGGATCTGAGAGTACCAATAACGAAACACGCTACACTTTAATGAGTCCTAAAAGGCCGCCTGCTCAGTGGGGTAAAATTGTGGAGGTGGATGGTTTATCTTAGCCATGATGCTAAAACAAAAAAAGAAGCTTGTGGTCTTTTATCTGGGGTTGGTTTGTGATGCAAACTTTGAGGCATGGCCTCTGGGGGAACAAGATGCTGTGCAGTGAAATGCCTGCACTAAGAGCAGGCTGCTGGCTGGCTGCACACGCTGAAAGCCTTGACTGAAATATTTTGGGGAGAGGCGTTTTGCCAAGCATCCTTTTCCAAGTGTTTATCTAATAAAATATTTCTGCCTGGTGGCATGATCTCAATCGGGACAATAGCCAATGTTTGTGCTTTGTACGTAGAATAAAAGGTGAAACATATGAAATCGAGATTGAAGTCAAGTAATTTTGCTCAACAATATGTTCTCTGCTGGCTTCCTCTCTGGTGCAGGGGAGAGGCAGCTCGTGGAATAGGTAACTGCTTTTTTGTCATTTTTTGGCAGATGAAAGATTTTGGCTGAATATCGAGTTTCTGTCCTTGTGTCGTTTCTGTCACGTTTCAAGAGAAAGCCAGAAAGTTTTAATGTGAAAGCAGTAGATACATTTCTGAGTCACTAACTAGTTTGAAACAAATGACAGATGGAAGGAGCAGCAGGAGGGTTCAGTTTAACCCTGTGAAGTTCAAAACCTTATCCTTGCGCGAGTGGAGCGCTTGCAGTATATTTGATGTAGATGTTGACTGCAGTTAACGTTGCTTTGAGTGGGAAACTGATTAGGAATTGTTGACAACGTTTGCTTCAATCAACATATTAGGACTATTGTACTTTCCAAGTCTTGGTTATTTTTGTTTGCAACAATAGGAATATTTGCATAGAATTGGCAAAAAAGAGGACATTATTACTCTTAATGTGTGTCCTTGTGAGCAGTGATTTGTGTTTATAGATGTATTAGATTTAAAAATGACAAGTAACTGTCATGGAAAAATTTGTATCTCACCAGATGGCCGAGTCACCCTCATGCTGACAACAATCTACCCTATTTAGCGTTTCTTTCTATAAGACAGTTGTTCAACACGAGGCTGCTTTATTACCATATTTCTTCATATATTGGCAGATCTTAATTTACCTCCACTGCTCCACCAGTCTTTTTAATACAAGCTTGAATGAAAAAGTAAAAAGCAAATTAAAAACCTTATCAAACCACCTCTTTAAGGTGAAGTTGTATTTATGGACCACAGGTGGCATGATGTACACAATCACTGTGCTGCTTAAACTAATCACAGTTTGTTATGTAAGGCTGAAATAAAGTCTGGGTGGGTGTTTTAGTGTTTTCTTGCAAACTTATTGTCTGTCTGAGACAACCACCCCCCCTCTCCTCGACCAGTACCTACAGACAGTGAGTCGCTGCAGCAGAGGGAGGACAAAGGACTAATACTGACTCATGTCTGTTCCTTCTGTCTTCACTCAGAATATTGTTTATTTTACTGTGATGGCAGCCTCTTCTCTCAAGGAAGTGTTTCGCTGTAAATTGCATAATAAAAGTACTACTTGATATAATGGGGTAACTCTTTTGTTTGGTTTCACTGTGATGATCACATCTACCCTGCTGTTATTGTTTCTTCTAGTGAATGAAATGTATCTGTGGTAATGTGTCATGTGGGCTGTAGCTGCTGGCTATGTGGCTGTAGTTTGTATTATGGGATGCAGTCAGTGGGTTTTGACCTTGTTTTTTGGGACGTGAATTAAATGACTCATGCAGTTGTGCACTAGAACAATGCTTGTCTTGTTTCTCCACAGAATATACAGAACCACAAAAACAGTGATGGCTAGAGTAAAAAATCCAATGAACTCTGCACCCCCCCCAAGCTGCGAGTGTGTGAGCCTGAACATTTACCTCACAGTTAAGATTGAATTGACAATTACACATATGCCAATGTGCCTCTTCATTTGTAAAGATTATTTTCCTTTTTCTCAGTTATGTAAATTTAAAGTAAGTTGACATAATTGCTTTTTTTCCAGACAAAAAAGATCCAGCTAATATTATGAAACAAGAGCAGCAAATCTTGTTTTTAGGATTAGTTATGTCACTGCTCTTAATGCACAAGTAGTCCATCAGTTAGCACAGTAATTATGACGCAGGAAGCTGCTCCTGTAAAATGTCTTTTTATAATGCACACAGAGGAATCTGCATTACTGTTCTGCACATGGCTTCTGTACCGCTGCGTATCTGCAAACACTGGGCTGAGCATATTGTGTGTGGCACAGCACATTGTGCAATTCAGCGAACGAGGCTGACTCAACCAAAGCACTGGCTGGAGTTCACCGTGGTCCTGTCACCGCGGTTGATTCGGTGCGAAATAAAGGGGAAATAAAAGTGACCGATGTGGTTGATTTTGATCTAATTTGTTTTGACAAACTGTCCACAGACTTGTCAGCCTCCAAAGTACTCAGAACAGTCTGTAGTAGTTTCACTGTGTACTAATCCCAGAAAAGTATTTCAATACCCACACATTAAATGCTTTGATTTTACCTGTCATACAACCACACAGTCTTTGGCCTTGCTGACGTATCCACAGTTCTTTTGCGTGGTATGTCTCTATTATAACACCTCCACTGGATCAGACCTTCACTAAAGCAGCTGCATTGAGTCACATCAAACGGTCTATTTGCTTGCAAATATCACAAGCTAGGTTTGATAACAGACCTTGATATAACGATTGTAATCCAATTATTGATGCTGTAACTGTTTTCAAGGCAGATTAAATTCATGGTCTGAATGCAGGAGAGATTTATTTTTTGATTGGTTAAATTAATATTTTGCCACAGTGTAGCTGTACTTCTGATATGATGGAACAATATGTCTGCCACAGTAATTGCATGTATTTTTATTCATTTGCTTTCGCTGTACAGTTTATGCTTTCTTCTTCCTGATTAAATGTATTTATATTACATTCTGGGAGTAGATGCCTAGATAGGTAACACTGTTAAGTATGTTGTTTTCAGTCACACTATCAAAGTGGACTACCCACACTCATTACACCTTCACACTTGGATAGAGTAGGGTTGTAATTATTACCCTTGACACAGGTTATGCTTTTGTTTGTCAGCAGTATGTACAGTAGCACAGCCCATCACTGTCTTGATAGTAGCAGTGTTGTAACAGGTGAAAAAAACTGTCATGAACAGTTTTTACAGTCTTATCAAAATAATGCTAAAGGTCTGTCACTGAATGCCTAGACGAAGATTTTTTGGGAGCTCCTGTTTTATTGACACCACACACCCATGTGGATCTGCATGTTGTACATGGCAGAAAGGTCCAAACTGGGAGCAATGAAATCCAGATGTCATGAAAGATTAATTGTCTTCTGGCTTCCTGAAAATTACAGGAGGAAATTTTTGAAATGTAATGTTTCTGATTCATGAATTATCCATGTCTGTGTGGCTGAGAGTGGTTCCAGACACGGCCGTGCCTGGAGATGCTCTCCACTAAGAAATATCGATCAGGTTTATTGGGTTATACCTGACAACTGAAATTCACTTTCAGCACTCGAGTGAAAATCAATTTGCATCAGCGTTATGGCAAGATGACATTTTCACTAGACGCAACCAACAGGGTGGAACAAGTTGATCAGTGGGACAGTAAATGCTCAGGCGTCCGTGCTGACATATTCAAGTGCTGCAAAATGTTGGAATATAAAATCTGTGGCAGAGGAGAGAGATTTGCTCATCTTAATTTCACTGCCCCGTCCTTTTGTTTGTGCGTAACTAAAGTTGCTAATTGGCCAAATTGAATGTTTCTGTATGATCTGGTTCTCTCCCCTTGTTGTGGCGATTTGAGTCTGTTCCCAGGATGTTTGCTCAGTGATTCATTGCTAAACTCTGTCCTCCTTTCTCGGTGACGTGAACCTGTTGTCAGTATTTTGTTCTCAAAGTAACTGGGAAACTTGCTGATAGTTTTATTGTTGGTGTTTGCAGTTTCAGTGTGTTGTTTGCTAAAGATCGCTGTAACGAATGCAGGATGTGTCAGCGAAACCTGAGCATTAGCCGTGTTGCTGAATGTGAGCAATCTGAGCAGGCCAATTGATTTGTGCTTTCCGATCCCTGTGTGAATCTGTGTGCGGCGCTCCCATCCATTGTGCAAATTGCCATCCCTCATGCTTGTTGTCCCAGATGTTGTGGCCAGGTTTTCTCTCTTGACTGAATGCTCTACACCTCTTGGTTCCGCTGTTAACTCCGTACTGCAGATGAATTGTGACTAAGTGAAACCATGCCTTTTGCCTTCTCTCTGGTTTAAGCCAATCTGCATGGACAGCCAAATTAAAAGAAAAAACAAAAACAGGCTTCTTCTCTTCTCCCAAATATGACATGTGATCACCTCTGACTGTTCCTTTTGCTGTTGTTGATCTAACATGAAGTACTTTTTGTGTCCACATTTTCAGACGGCATCTCCAAACTAACATGGCAGTCAGACTGTGCGATGTGGCTTCTCTGCTTAGAAGTGGTTCGTGGGCGCCTGAGCCTTGGACCGGGGTCTGTGGCACTTCTTATTTTGAAATCATTCAGCCAGAACAAGGCCAGCTTTGTCTCAGTGCTCAGGCCATACCAATGATGTTGCCACTGTCATGTTTCTACCTTCAAATCAAATGAATGTCCGATTTGGAAATGCGAGCACGTTTGGGTGATGAAAAGCCCCAGAGATGTTAAAGTCAGAGTTTATTGGTATGGTCTATAGCCTGATTGCTCCTCTGTTTACCTCATGCTCATTTTAAATTGTCATAGCTCTTGATATTACATCATATTAATGTGTTAGCGTGTGAATAGCATGCCAAACTATGTTACGACACGGATTAGCTTTCTGCACATGGTGAGTCTGTCAAAGGATATCTGTTGCCTTCACTGACCACTATATCATTAAAGACTCTAAATTATGGCAATGCACACGTTAAAAACACTGCATTAGGTATTGTTTTGCCAGTCTGTGCTTTGGACCTGTTTTTCATTGTTTTTCTATGTTTTGTGTAGATGATGTTATAAATATGATTCTCTCCTTGTTTATAATCCAGAAGAACAATGTTTGAATGTGTGAAGCAACTCCCCTTTCTAACTCTGGTGTTTGGGCTGTTTCTCTGTTTTGCATTTGGTCCTTCTTGACTTTAATTTTCTCTTTTTCTCTGTTTCTTTAGCAGGTAATTGCTGCCATGGAAACACAGTTGTCCAATGGGCCAACTTGCAACAACACAAGCAACGGTCCCTCAACAATCTCGAACAACTGCTCCTCACCTGTAGAGTCAGGGAGCATAGAGGACAGTAAAACCAACTTGATAGTCAACTATCTGCCTCAGAACATGACTCAAGAGGAGCTGAAGAGCTTGTTCGGGAGCATCGGAGAAATTGAGTCCTGTAAACTGGTCCGAGACAAAATAACAGGTAACTTATCTGATTGATTTGCCGTGTCTGGACTTTAGTGCTCTGAGTTTAATTGCTTGCAAGCTTATGCAGTCACTTCATTAAATTTTTAATTTTAAAGTTGGAACTACAAATTGATTTGATTTAAGCTTTGCCGTAAAGTTATTTTCTTAACAAAATTGACATGTATGCGATGCATCAGTGGAGCCCTGTTCTGAGTCCATGTCTACGCTTTTAGACTTTTGCATGCATGCTATGTATTTTCCTCGTAAATGTGACATCTAGCGTCCTAAATATAGGAACTTTTGCCCCCAATAAATGCAGAGGCATTCATTTTGAATGTCAGCCAATCATTCTGCATGTCATTATGTAGAAATTCAGCCACAGTCTCCATTATAATTCTTTCCAAGCAGCAACACAGACGGGGTTCATTTCTGTACAGTATACGCTGCTTGAATATGCATGATGGTGCTCGTCGCACCAGCAAAATCACATTTTCTAAAAACCGAGGTGAATGAATACCTTTGAATACAAAGAATGGTTACCTTGGTTATGCACTGCAGCCATTTAAAGGAACACTTCATTTTAATTGTATTTGGAGAGATTGTAAGTGATTTCAGGCTTTTTGATGGGACAACTGCAGCTAACAGAGGTATACATACACACGTGTGCGGGTTGATTACGGCTGAGGTTGCTGGATTTTTTTTTTTTTTTTGCTGCTCCCTGTTCTGGTCAAGGTTAGACCGACCTACCTCCATCTGCTCCTTAGAACACAGTCCCCAGTGGTCAGATTCAGAAACCTCTCTGGCCTCTTTAAGAATGTATAAACACATCTGTTTCATTTGAATGAGATCCTGAAACATGTCTAGTTGACTGAACACACCTTTTCATGGATCGGACAGCAGAGGGCTGTTATTGACAGACACATAATTACTTTGATAATTATAGATAATCGGTATTCTGAGACTCAAAGGTGGTCACCCTCTGTAGCATTACCATAGTGTTAGTCAAACCATCTGCTTTGAAATATTAATAGTGCTTAATATTTCAGTGCTTATCTGACCAGTGCTTAGCTTACTCGCATGTCTTTCTTCACATGGTTGTTAAATTCCCCCAAAGGCACTAACAGCCTGAACTCTAAAAATGTTCTCAGCTGCTCTAAATATCGTAAATAGCGTCTACTCTGCTGTCTTTTTTTAGACTCTTGAAAAAGCGTTTCCATCATAGTGTCTCTCTGCATTTATAGCTGTGTATATAAGCGCTCTGTAAATCAAAGCATTTATATTTTATGTAACTTGAAATAAATGGCAGCAAGAGGTAGACCGCAAGCCAAGGGTGGATTGTTTGTGGTGATGGAAGGCGTTGGGCTCTCATTATGTATTTACTGTATTTATATATATTTGTGTATATAGTGTTGGGTCTGGCATGTTATAAACTGCTGTGTGACCGTGCGTACAAGAAATGCATTTGATGTGTGAAATGAGTAGAAATGTGCAGTGTCTGTCGTTGAAAGTCAGTGTGAATATAGACATGTTTGGTATGTTGGATATTTAGTTGAGATGGTGTGAACATGGCAGTTGTTTCGCATCAATGGACAGAGGAGGACTTGATGCTCTCTGCAGTCCGGAAAGTCTGGCAATGCGGCTGTAGATTCTGATTTGGTGAACAAAATATTTTTTGTGGTTTGAGCAAGGAAAAACTTCTGTTTGTGCCCCGTTGATTCATATTTTTCGAATTGATATTTGAGGTGGTGCACACAGAAGGAATAAAAAAAAATTGATTAACAAGTCCTGATACAAAACCAGCATTCTCCTGTGAACTTGTGATGTGTTTGACAGTAGATCAACTTAATTGGTTGTTTAGCTGTCTGTAAATTCAAAATGATAGCTGGTAAAAATCTACTTCAACTTTACGTGCAAATTACTAATTGATTTCACAATTACCTAAAGTTAGTTTTGTTGTTCAAGTACAATCTGATATTTGAGTTTAAGCCGCAGAAATGAAGCTTCTGTTGTTGTTATACATTTGTTTGAAGCTCCAGGTAATTTCCAGCCTACACCTTTTTAAGACGCGTTAAGTGTTAGTTTCACTGTCTTCTTTTGGATTGGATTAGTCATGACAGTTGCAGGAGCATATTTAGAGAAACTGTGTGGCACTGCTCCAAAGGCTGCAGCAGTGATCTGATTTGAAATAATTAGCTGTATAAAACCTAATTCCTTTTTATTTAAGAGACACAAATGTACTGAGCTGTAACGGGTGAGTTCTTGGCTCTCCAGCTTCTGCTCGATGTCTGGGACTAAAAAGTGGTCTTAGGTAATTGCTGCCCTTAATTGATTCTCAATTTAATTCTGTTAAAAAGAAATAGTTGTTTGTTTGCAATTCTTTATCTGAAAGGCGTAGTGTGACCATTTTGTGCCTACATTTAATGAGTCTGGTTATGTCTGCAGACTGTGAGGGTCTATAACCAGTTTATTTATTTTTTTTATACCAGGACTGCGTCAGAAGGTGGCGAGTTCTGTTTGGACCGTACAAGCTGCAGCATCACCAGCTGCTGTAAACCTAGTGTATTTAGAAGAAATCCTTTTTAATAGATAGGACCTTGAAGTGGGGCAGGAAAAACTGACTTCAGACTCAGTTGGGGGGGGGGGGGGCAGAAAAAGTAACCTTAATTTTATTCAAAGCCTCCAAGTCATTTCTGAGGAATGATGCTGTGATTTTAATTTCAGCACTACATAAAACCCTATCCCCTCCAGACTCTGTTGCTTTTGTCTCTCCCTTGGCCCTGTGGCAGTGGATTTAGGCCAGCCTAAATCTGTGTACTGGTGCGACATCAGATGCTAAATAATCACCGGGGAGATGCATGCTTCCTCTTTGCTTTAAATGTTCTCATCTTGGCTGCTGCTGCCGCCGTCGCTGCTGCAGCGGCTTACTCTTTGTGTCTTTTTCCTCCCACCACGGGCAGCACTCGTCTTTTGCTGGAAGCCGGGTGCAGTTGTAAGAGCATTCCAGCTGGTTGCCAATACTCCTCAATGACAGCTGAAAGTTGTTTGTTATAGGAACGCATTACAGGCCTTCCAGTAATGGTCACGGATGTGGCAGATATTAGACGTTCCATAAGAAGGCATCGCTATACGAGCTTAGCGTGCCACATGCAGCTGAACATGCCGTTTGCCCTCCAGGCTTAAGTAAAAGTGTCATTTCACCAGCTCATTTCAAAGGCTTGGCGTGTTTCTCTGGGCTATAACAGTCCCAGAGAAACAAGGTGAAATTAAGTTTATGAACTTCACTTAATCACAGCTGAACAACCCAAGAGAGCTGTGACTCACGGTGGAAGACCGATAAATCCAGTATGAGGCACACGGGGTCTTCACATACATGGTAAAGCTAAATTAAAAGCATTGCAGTGTTTGACAGGGAGTGTCTTTTTAATCCTAATGCACAATGTGTAATTTCAATTGTGCGATTGTTTTTTAATTGCACATGTCTCCAATGTTAACTGTCACAATCAAGCTTCTTGTGCATCGTTTTAATATTCTCAAGCTGCTTGAGCTGGTGAACTTGACCGGCAGTGGAATTGCGCAGAGACCCAGCAGTGTGGGTGGAGGAAATTGAATTGCCTCTGTGCACATAAAGAGTGGGTGTCAATCTTTTGTACATTTTAGAGATAAACTGTCGAGAGAGGGGAACACGCTGCACCTCGGCTACTGTCTCGGATGAGCTGGTGTGGAAGTGGAGAAAACTGCCTGTCGTTTTTAATTTCAGACGCGTTTGTCAAAGAGTTGGTTTGAGAGTTTACTGTTTAAGTCTAATAGACGTCTGACTTGTGCAAGAATAAAAAACACTGTGTGTGTTCTAGTATTAAAGTAAAACTGCATTGACGTCATTTGCCAATTCATAAGAAAGCAGTTTTTTCATACCTCAGTGATGCACAGTTGATGTTAAGTCTAATGATGGATGTGTTTCTGTTCCCCTCATTGCAGGGCAAAGCCTAGGCTATGGATTTGTGAATTACGTGGACCCGAAGGATGCAGAAAAAGCCATTAATACTTTAAATGGCTTGAGACTTCAGACCAAAACCATCAAGGTAAGACATCTTGATATATATATATTTTTTTTTGCTTCATGTAGTTGGCAGTAAGAGGTCTCATCTCACATATAAATATAATAAACCTGCAGAGATTTTTTACAGTTCAAGGTTTGCTACAGAAATGCCATTTGTGTGTATTTGTAGTCGAAGCATAATTGGGCTGGAGAACTGTCGGGTGGAGAGGGAGCCTATTGTTAATCTGGGCACAAGCAGCTCTGCCTGGGCCTCAAGTAGAGCAGAACTGTTTCTATGGTTGCATGTGCTGAAGCACTGCTGTATGCCTTTACAGGGAGGTGGCTGTCATTAGCATTCATCAGGCAATGTAGCACTCAATGTGCTGCTGGAAAAACTAATTTGCTTCATATAGTGCAGCAGGATTTGTGGATGGTGGAACCAGATTATTAAATCTGATATTATTTCACAGTGGCCTTACAAGGAGCTGGCCAAATCCTTTTGTACAATGGACAGAGAATAATAGTCTGTGGGCAAAACACATTTTGTGGCAGAAATTCTTGTTCGAATAGCAAAAAAATTCAAAGCCTAATGCTTAAATGTATATAAATGTGAAGATAAAGCATGTTATAAGATGTGGCGTATTGCGACAGTCTCTCTCCACCTCTCGTCGTCCCTCAAAGTTGAACATGGGAACAGTTTTTGTACATCACACCTGCAAAATCCTCTAGCTGCACTGTCAGAAGTGCAAATAAACCCCAGTGAGGTGCATGAATATACTTTGCAAATGTAAGCATCAAGTGAAGGTGAGAGCGTGGGGAGGGGATGGGGTGAGATATGGGGGGGTTGTCTGGCTGCGGGCAGGAAGCTCAAACATTTGCGTTCACTTTGTCAGTGCCCCCTTTGGGGCGACTTTTGAGACAGGGCGAGCCAAGTGCAGTTCTTCTCGATCTGAGAGCACTAGAATTCTTTTCAAAGGTTTAATTAAAATTAGTTTTCTTTTTAATGCAATAAGATGTGCAGAGAGGGAATTTGTATAACAACCATGGAATGTGTCTGACACTGTAATTACACAGCTGCTCTTCAGGTGTTTGACAGTCAGGTCACAAAAACCTGCAGCAACCAGATGGAGAGAATAGCAAGAGAGCAGACTTCCTGCCATTGTCTCATTAATGCTTTCACAAAACCACCCTCGATCCATTTTCTTTTGCATTAACTCACAAATCTAGGCTGTATTGGGACCTGTGTGTTACTGTATTAATGCCTAAAACTGAAAATGGGATGATGCAGGGAGAAAAATTCATTTATGGCTAACGGTGAGGTGTAACGATGTATTGATCCAAGGGACTGTGATGAATCTCTGCTCCCCCTCGGTTTTCTATTACTTGGTTATATTTATGGACAAATGTTGATTTATGCTACATGTTTATGTGTCTGGAGCTGCGAGGCTCTTCATATATCTACTGTCTAAAGAAGCAGGAATGGCCAAGATTAGTTTTAGGAGACAGGGGCGTAGCTGTCTGCAGTCATTTTCAAGAGATGTTAAATTTGTTTCAGTTTTTTTTTTTTTTTTTTTTAATCATAGGTGTCAGGCCGAGCCTGATGGTACATCTGTTTTTGTCAGTGTTTCCACTGTGTTGATAGACAGAGAATGTACCAGTTAAG
This sequence comes from Pseudorhombus dupliciocellatus, assembly GCA_016785235.1. Classification (NCBI taxonomy): domain Eukaryota; kingdom Metazoa; phylum Chordata; class Actinopteri; order Pleuronectiformes; family Paralichthyidae; genus Pseudorhombus; species Pseudorhombus dupliciocellatus. The sequence continues at coordinate 2,209,938 of JAFBJW010000098.1, forward strand.
TACACAAGGATTGTGACTGTCCATTTAAATGTTTTCTTGCTGACAAATAATTGCAGTGCAGCAACTCATTGTTTTAGGACAAATAATTTGAATAAACAAAATCCAATCTAAATGGAGAAAAGCTGGAATAAGCTATTGCATGAATTTACTGGAGTTGTGATTATAAAAAAGCAGTTTTGTGTAAACTTTGCAAACTTTGCAGTCGGCATAATCCAGAAACTGCATGATCATTTCTCAGCATTAGTTTCTTCCATCAACTTTGTGTTTAAAGACTGTGGCTTTGATTGTGAACATAGGTTTGTGTGAATAATTAGGATAAAACTGATTTAATCTCAATTCGTTTTAGATTTTGAAGGCTCAAGTGGTATTTGTGGTACGTTAATTAGTGCATGTTTTGTCGTGTCTGCCTGCAGGTTTCCTATGCTCGTCCAAGTTCGGCCTCCATCAGAGATGCTAATTTGTACGTCAGTGGCTTGCCAAAGACAATGACTCAGAAAGAACTGGAGCAGCTCTTCTCTCAGTATGGACGCATCATTACCTCACGCATTCTGGTGGACCAGGTGACTGGTGAGTACAAGATGGCAGCTGTCACATAGAGCACCCTCAGTTTCTCAACTGTAATGTGGAAGCCAGAACCCTCAAACACTAATACACCATCTTATACTGGGCCGTTTATTTATTTTTTTTTACTACCCAGAAAAAACTAGTAACATTAGAAAGTCACATTAGCATGTCAATTATTTCTAAGCAGTTCGTGTTCGTAATCTGGCTGTTAAATTTACAGTGAGGAACCCTTCTCGTTCTGCTTTCTCAGGATGTCTGTGCCTTTCGCTTTCTCGCCTTTCCCCCTCTGCTTGCCAATGTTCCATAAAGGAAAAGCCTGGTGATGCTGCAGATTCAAAGCTGTTCTATTCTATGCCACATGTCGGGTGGGAGCTGGGTGTTTACAGCTTTTCTCAGTTCTGTTCAGGAATTTCCTTGATGAGAATCACAGTGTCTAAGTCCTTCCAACTGTTGTCTCTGCTCAGGGGTTTCCAGAGGGGTGGGCTTCATCCGTTTTGACCGGCGAGTTGAGGCTGAGGAGGCCATAAAGGGTCTGAACTGTCAGAAGCCGCCTGGTGCCACTGAACCCATAACGGTCAAGTTTGCGAATAACCCGAGCCAGAAGACGAGCCAGGCCCTGTTGTCCCAGCTGTATCAGTCGCCCAATCGAAGGTACCCAGGACCCCTCGCACAGCAGGCACAACGCTTCAGGTAAAAGGGGCACACCAAAAAAAAAAAAAAATTAATTAAATTAGAGCTAAGCTTGTTATACTGCTAGTGATGTTCAGTTTGACTCTCTGGGTCATTTTTTTCTATTAGCATCTAAATTGTCTCACAGCAGTATTATGAAAATATTCTGTGTTGGAGAATCATCAAAACTCTGGCCAGAATTATTCATCCCCATATCCACATTTTCAACTTTGCTGTGTTCCTCCTGTTGCACGTGTAGGCCTACGACACGATTCAGATTTTGACACGCATGGAAATGAGATGAGCAATACCGGATATTTCAGTGGGTGATCCGAAACCTTTTTGGGTTGGCTTATTTTAATGCATGTGAGAATTAAGACTATTTCACTGGACCAGTAAACTATTACTCATCTCTGTCATCCTGTCAAAATCCATCATTCATCTCCATTATAAAATAAACTTTATTAAACAGGAATTAATGAACGTCTGGTGTGTTTTGTGTCTTGAAGGTTGGACAATCTGCTGAACATGGCCTATGGAGTCAAAAGGTAAATAGATTTGTCTTGCGGAGTTTATCGGCCGCTTTAATTGATACTGAGTGAAAATCCAAACAACCATGAGGGAACTGCTGGGAAACATGTTTATTTTCCTGCAGGGGCTCTTAGTTATGTGTAAGTAGTGAATGTTGCACTTACTCAATATGACAGAGCAAAAATGATTTTTTTATTTCATTTTCCAGCCTTTCTGATCCTGATACCAGTGTTAAATAGAATCACTCTTGACTAATCCAAACATCAATTTTGACTTTAACATCGATTTCTAAAATGTATTAAAGCAAATGTAATGGATCTACACTCTCAAGATTATCTGCTCCCTTGACCTCGTCAGTTTATGAAAACTCAATTCTTGTGGCCAACACTTTTGTTGTAAATAAATGCTGATAGACAGTGAAAGTGTAATTCTTGTTGGCCTATTTATCATAGTTAAAACTTGTACATTTTCAAATCCACATGGACACACTCCCACATTGATTGTAAAGAGAACATGTTGCATAAGCCCCTGGTGGCATTGAAATCTAGGACCTTGTGGATGTGAGGGGGCAGTGTGTAACCACGTGCTGTGTATATTACAGCATATTTCACTTTTGTACTTTTATTAATTAATTCTTACATGGGCTGTAAAAGCATTAGCGTTAGACTGTATATTTAAAATTACGAGAAGCGTGGTTATGTTACTTCATAACGAGCAGTATCTGCACTGACGCTGTACATTTGATGATGACTCTCGTGTCTGTGAGCCAGACACTTGAACAGTCGCATCATTTCCAGTCATTAGTTTTATGCCTAAATCTGACTGGTGATCATTGAGCGTGTCCCTCTCTAGCATCAGGTTATTGACAGTGATGTGCTTTAATCTCCACGCAGTGTCACAACATGTCTACATTAAAACATTGTCTACATAACAAAAGACAGACCTTTACAGTCTCTTTCTTGTTATTGCACAAAATTGCATACTTGTATTTGGAGCTCCCTACTCTTACCTTGATCTATTATGGACAGGCCTGTCCTGTTTTAAACTCTGTTGCATCAGGCGTCTTTCAGGATTCACCAGGATACCAGTTTGTCGAGGTTGAGTTTTATGAGAATGCCTTCCTCGGGCATGATTGAAGTCCACTCTCCTGGAAGCTCAAAGGCCTATCGCTGGCGACAATAGACTTGTGATTTCTTTACGGGCCCGCTCATTGGCCCTCTCCAGGTCCTTGATGCCGGGAGCACACCTGTCATGGTCAATGTTCCCCAAGTGGCCAACTGGAGCAGCTAATCTTACGTGACACCTGCTGCAATAATTCATAGTCTTTCCATGCACTTTGAATTTTGTTTCTTCAAACTGCAAAACCACACGCACCGAAGGCCAGGACCTTTGTGTGACGTTTTTCTTCCAGTCCTGACGCAAATTCCAATTTAAACACTACAACAGCTCGGAGCGTCTGTCTCTGCAGACACACAAGCTGAAAATCTGCTCCACTCTGTTGTTAACTGCTGCTCATTTTCTACAATGTGTGGAAAGTTGAATTTAATTTGTTGGAGAAAAAGGATGTCGATTTGTCTGTATTGTGATTTTTGCTGCGTTCAGAACAGCAGCTCTGTCAGAACGCTGTAAACATGCGACAGAATAGATTCAGAGTGTTCCTTTCCTTGTGGCTCTTGCCTTGAAGCATATTCTCTTTTTGGTTTTACAGCAGGTTCTCCCCTATGGCCATAGATGGCGTGACCAGCCTGGCGGGTATTAACATCCCGGGACACGCAGGCACTGGCTGGTGTATCTTCGTCTACAACCTGGCTCCTGATGCCGATGAGAGCATCCTCTGGCAAATGTTTGGGCCGTTTGGGGCCGTCACAAATGTCAAAGTTATTCGCGACTTCAACACAAACAAGTGCAAAGGATTTGGGTTTGTCACCATGACAAACTACGACGAGGCGGCCGTGGCCATCGCCAGCTTGAATGGATATCGCCTCGGGGACAGAGTGCTGCAGGTCTCATTTAAAACCAACAAAACACACAAAGCCTAATACCCACTGAGATTGTTTCTAGAAAACTCAGCAGAAAATGGAAAAAGAAAATGGAAGCGTATCGACCATAACTTTCTACATTAGTAAAACGGCTTTGTAAATCAGTGTTACGAAGAAAAACAATATTTAGCGTCCGATGTGACTTTTTTTTTTTTTTTTCCATTGCTACGCTTTAATCTTCTCAGTATTACTTTAAAACAGGAAAAAATACTGCAGGGTTCTGCCTGCGACGTTGACTTCTCTTGCTGTCCCTACAGATGGGCCATCTAAAACGTTACTATAGGTTTTGTCCTTTTGTTGCACATCTGTTTTGAAACAGTCAGTCTTGTAAGGTTATGTGCAGTGATTTTTTTTTTGTATTTCTGTGTCCTGATTTGCCTTAGGTGCGTTCTGCCTTCAGTGGTTAGCGAGTACTTACTTTGATCTATTTGCGGTTCTGTTGGTTTTGCAAGTATTCCGTTTATTGGTTATTGGTTGGCTGCATAATGTTGCTTATTGTAAACTTAACAGATAAAAGACAAAAAAAAATTCTTAAAGCAGTACCTTGCCAAAGAGCTAAGAACCTCTTTGATGTGGGTTTAAAAAGCATCTATTTTTATAAAAAGAAAAATTTGGAGAAACTTTTTACTGGACCTGGAACAAAATATTTTGACTTGGATACTTTGAGAAATATCTTCATATGACACCTTGTGAGCTTTTGAACTTTACAAGAAAGTTTGCAGTGGTTGAAATTTCTGGAGAGATTTATGATGTAAAAGATACATTTTGAGATCTTTGTATTATCTTTAGAGTATAGAATCAATGGCAGTGCTGGTTTCATCTGTAAAATCATCTGCGGGTCCCCCGTCATCCCGGTTGTTACAACTAGCAACTCGCTTTCCGATTTGATTTGGAAACAGACAAAAATACAAAGGTTTATTCGCAAAAACTGCATGCAAAATTATAGTGGAGATGTCTTTCAAGGTAAATGGGGGGATAATAATCAGTTCTTCCTAAAGGATTCCCTTCAGATGGAGCACATGGTGTTTGTGGTGTACCTACGATGTATCGTTGGACTGATTTTGTCTTAATATTGACCAATACGGTTTTTACATACTTTGTATGAAAGAAGGATGAGGACACGCCAATGAAGGCAGCAGCTTAAGAAAGTCTGAAGAATAGAAAGGATTACTCCTGAGCTTTGAGCTATGTAAATAAGTCCTTTTTTATGTTGAGTATTTGGCAGACTTTATTGGAAAGTGTGATATTAATATAAAGTTTGTTTTTTTTTTTTCTTTCATGGAGTATGTAAGGTATTTTCATTTTGGATATTTAAATGTTAATTTCAGGAGTTTTTTCTTAGTTTTTTTCGAAGAGAAGTTTTTTGTTGTCCCATGGACTAGCATTACAGTGCGTCAAATTTGTTTGTTGTTTGGTCTGTAGATAGTCTTGCTTCGTAAAAAAAAAAAAAGGTATTAAGAAACTATAGACATTTGTTTCCGTTTTTTATATATAAACATTATAGATATATATTTATGTGGTAAAGAATGGATATAAACCACAGTTTGGAACAATTTGCTTTTTTTTCTTTTCATACTCATATATATATATAAATATACGTAATGCATATAACCTGTCTTTAAAATCGTAAAAAGGTGTATATTGCTTTATTCACGTCGGGAAGGTCAGTGAAGCAGTTTCATTATAGAAAGCAAAATTGGTTGCAGGAGTTTGTCGAACAACATCTTGAACATTTTGAACAAACGGCGGCTGGTCGAGCCTGAGATGCACTAAATACTGCACCTGCATCCTGCTTGTTATTTAAACCAATTACTAGTCATGCTTCCCCTCAAATGAGCAGTGTGCTATGCATTATATAATTATCTTTGCAACTGCTTTCTTTCTATTCCTTCTTTGTGTTACTTGTAACGGTTAAACTTTAAGTCTAGATGAGTTGTGATACTTGCTGCTGTGGGGTTGATGACATTGTTCATGCCTGACCAATCATTAATCACAAAAACAAACAAAACCCTTTCTTTTGTAATTTCTTCACGAGAATTTGGATTTGACAATTTGTGCTGATGGTCCGACGTGAACAATGACTTGTCTCCCACCCCTCATCTCAATTCTTAATATGAGAATGATTATTTATTTGAAGTTGTATAGTCTGACTTGGTTCACAGCATTTTTGGAATAGAATCTTTTTGTTGAGTATTTAAAAGGATGTACATGTTACTTACTTTGTGTTTTGGATATTTTGGATTTTTTTTTTCCATGTTCAGTACATCAATAAATAAGTTGAAGGGCAATGCATCTTTGTGAATGGATCCCATTTATTCTTGCACAAAAAGAATTGTACACCTTAACATTTAATGTCACATTCACCACTCTGTGTCTATATGTTAAAACAAAGAGAACACTTGTTTGAAAATTTAAACTCTGAAATGCATGTGCATGTCTGTGAAGGTTTTCAGTCATCCAGGTCATGGTTTCCAAAAGCGTAGCAAAAAGGCAACTGGACGTGTTTAAATTGTTGGTGTTTCGCCTCTCATCCAAGAGGCTTCTTCAGTTGTCTGGCCACCAGAACTCCAGTTGCCTTTCATATCATATTTAAATATATAATGTAATGTAACAAAAAAAAAAAAAAAAAATCTGTTTAGCTCAACATAATTTGAGTTCTGGTGCTGGATTGGGAGCAGTGAACAGCTAAAAAAGGAAACACCTGACATTCAGTATTGATTATTTTTCATCGTTTTTTTTTTTTTTTTTTTTGATGCCCCACTTGCAGTCGATGAACTCGCTGAAGATGAAATTCTTTGAATTGTGCTCCCCCACTGTGAAGCCACCCTGCACGGCCGGTGTTTTTGGGGAACGCTGGCAGAGTCGAAGATGCGGCGCCGCACCTTTGTTAGGAAAGCAGGTATTACGCACTTACTCAGGTGATGGTGGAGGTTCCGGCACATTGCACAACTTAATGAAAATATTTATTGCATTCTCCAGGTAAGGGAAGTGCTCGAGAAGCTTTAAGAGTTTCTCCATTATTTATTATTTACTGTACCATTAGCCTGCAAGTTAGAATGGCATTAATCTTCCCTGACAGCAGTTTTTACGAGGGAAGGAGGGAAGTTTTTGCAGTTCAGTGCATTGTCCCTCAGAGAAAGTGTGCAACACTATTTTGGCCTGTTAAGTTTTGAAGACAATGGCAGGCATGGCGTGTCCATTTCTCGAAGAGAATAAATTGTTTCATGAGGGCAGGCTTTAAACAACAGCACAATTAATTATACCTTATTTTATCAGACTAAGTATTATATTTCCACCTGTGTGGATGTTCTAAAACTTTTAACAGAGATTGATTAATCATTCAGTGGGCATGAGCGGATGTTTTGGTGATGATTGATGGCAGTTTTCGGAACCTTTAGCGATGATAAGTTGAGCGTTTTGAAATGTGCGCTCAAACACATCAAATGTAGATGTTGGATGAGTGGAACACATACGAAACCTTTTTCTCCAATTAATAGGCACGCATTTACTCGAGCTCACTGTTTTGCTGTTGACGCAGTGTTGAATTTTATTTTATTTTATTTTAATGTGTTCACTTTTTGCACATGCGACATTAATATTGCCAACTCCACTGGGGTGAGGTAGGAGGAGCGAGGCTTTGTTTGACGTTTTGCCATGGTGAATCCTGTTATCTGCGTTCCATTGATGAGGGCTTCGTGCATGAGCTTCACTCGGGGTTACTTTGAGTCAGACTTGATTGAACTAACTCATAACACCTGAGTTTGACAGCTGAGAGTTGGTCGACCCAGAGTTCCGGTTTTAACTCAGTTTGTCTAACCTGCTTCCTGAAACGGACCCCAGGGTTATAAGGAGGAGGCAAGACCCCATTGATTGTGTTTAAAGTAATGTTAAGTACTGTATATGTTAAACATTTGCAAATGCACTGCTGTATTTAATCAGGATTCTGATGAAGCATCCTCGGTGAAATTGGCTAAAGGCAAACTGAACTTGACCTCAGATGTGAGGATGATGATTTTCATCTTTGTTTTCTTGCTTTCTTTCTTCTCTCCATGTTTGTCATCATTGGGCGAGGTGTCCAGGCAACCAGAAATATTTAGTGGCGTAACATGTACAAGTACAGCCGCCACATTCATCAACACCCCATGATTCCTATGCTTGGATCCGTCAGTCTCGGGGCCTTTGCGTCACACGTGAGTCCTGTCATAAGACCAAATATGCACACTTGTTTCCATATGTTTACATTCTGGCAATGTTCAATGTGAAAATGGTGGTATAGCTCATCTGACACCAAGGCCAAGAGGTCGTATTTGTAAAACTCTAACTTTAGATGGAGTTAAAATACATTTGAACCAATGTGCTCAGCTACTGTAGATTATATCAGACCGTTATCCATTGATGCACACTGACTCGCTGCCCCCTCATGACCTGGATTTGTGTTTGCACTTTAATGGCCAGAAACAAGTTGCAATTGGTTGGCACTCCAGAAATATATGAACATATTACTTTTTGAAAAAACTTTATTAAACATGAAATGTTTTACAACCAGTGTTGCGCATCAAAGCCAACAGGCTTTGTTGGTTCAAAAACCTCGGCAATCATGTTTTTGTGGAGTTGAAGTTGTTCTGCACTGTCAGATTGACAGGTCTAATATAGAAGTTAAATTCAGATTTATTTGTTCATATAAATTCTACATTTTCAAACATTCTATTTGGTTTTGAAACATTTTGTTATTATAATCTAAAGTACATTCTACATCTTTGTGTAGTTGGCACCCTTGCTTCAACAAGTGATTTTCCATTAAAGCAGTCACAGGTGAGGTCGTCCAAAGTTCTATCACAGAAATGTAGATCTTCTACATCTGTGTGTAGTTGGCTCCGCGCAAGATCCAGAAGGCACCCTTGCTCCACCTCCTCAACATCCTCTGCTTCAACAAGTGATTTTCCATTAAAGCAGTCACAGGTGAGGTCGTCCAAAGTTCTATCACAGAAATGTAGATCTTCTACATCTGTGTGTAGTTGGCTCCGCGCAAGATCCAGAAGGCACCCTTGCTCCACCTCCTCAACATCCTCTGCTTCAACAAGTGATTTTCCATTAAAGCAGTCACAGGTGAGGTCGTCCAAAGTTCTATCACAGAAATGTAGATCTTCTACATCTGTGTGTAGTTGGCTCCGCGCAAGATCCAGAAGGCACCCTTGCTCCACCTCCTCAACATCCTCTGCTTCAACAAGTGATTTTCCATTAAAGCAGTCACAGGTGAGGTCGTCCAAAGTTCTATCACAGAAATGTAGATCTTCTACATCTGTGTGTAGTTGGCTCCGCGCAAGATCCAGAAGGCACCCTTGCTCCACCTCCTCAACATCCTCTGCTTCAACAAGTGATTTTCCATTAAAGCAGTCACAGGTGAGGTCGTCCAAAGTTCTATCACAGAAATGTAGATCTTCTACATCTGTGTGTAGTTGGCTCCGCGCAAGATCCAGAAGGCACCCTTGCTCCACCTCCTCAACATCCTCTGCTTCAACAAGTGATTTTCCATTAAAGCAGTCACAGGTGAGGTCGTCCAAAGTTCTATCACAGAAATGTAGATCTTCTACATCTGTGTGTAGTTGGCTCCGCGCAAGATCCAGAAGGCACCCTTGCTCCACCTCCTCAACATCCTCTGCTTCAACAAGTGATTTTCCATTAAAGCAGTCACAGGTGAGGTCGTCCAAAGTTCTATCACAGAAATGTAGATCTTCTACATCTGTGTGTAGTTGGCTCCGCGCAAGATCCAGAAGGCACCCTTGCTCCACCTCCTCAACATCCTCTGCTTCAACAAGTGATTTTCCATTAAAGCAGTCACAGGTGAGGTCGTCCAAAGTTCTATCACAGAAATGTAGATCTTCTACATCTGTGTGTAGTTGGCTCCGCGCAAGATCCAGAAGGCACCCTTGCTCCACCTCCTCAACATCCTCTGCTTCAACAAGTGATTTTCCATTAAAGCAGTCACAGGTGAGGTCGTCCAAAGTTCTATCACAGAAATGTAGATCTTCTACATCTGTGTGTAGTTGGCTCCGCGCAAGATCCAGAAGGCACCCTTGCTCCACCTCCTCAACATCCTCTGCTTCAACAAGTGATTTTCCATTAAAGCAGTCACAGGTGAGGTCGTCCAAAGTTCTATCACAGAAATGTAGATCTTCTACATCTGTGTGTAGTTGGCTCCGCGCAAGATCCAGAAGGCACCCTTGCTCCACCTCCTCAACATCCTCTGCTTCAACAAGTGATTTTCCATTAAAGCAGTCACAGGTGAGGTCGTCCAAAGTTCTATCACAGAAATGTAGATCTTCTACATCTGTGTGTAGTTGGCTCCGCGCAAGATCCAGAAGGCACCCTTGCTCCACCTCCTCAACATCCTCTGCTTCAACAAGTGATTTTCCATTAAAGCAGTCACAGGTGAGGTCGTCCAAAGTTCTATCACAGAAATGTAGATCTTCTACATCTGTGTGTAGTTGGCTCCGCGCAAGATCCAGAAGGCACCCTTGCTCCACCTCCTCAACATCCTCTGCTTCAACAAGTGATTTTCCATTAAAGCAGTCACAGGTGAGGTCGTCCAAAGTTCTATCACAGAAATGTAGATCTTCTACATCTGTGTGTAGTTGGCTCCGCGCAAGATCCAGAAGGCACCCTTGCTCCACCTCCTCAACATCCTCTGCTTCAACAAGTGATTTTCCATTAAAGCAGTCACAGGTGAGGTCGTCCAAAGTTCTATCACAGAAATGTAGATCTTCTACATCTGTGTGTAGTTGGCTCCGCGCAAGATCCAGAAGGCACCCTTGCTCCACCTCCTCAACATCCTCTGCTTCAACAAGTGATTTTCCATTAAAGCAGTCACAGGTGAGGTCGTCCAAAGTTCTATCACAGAAATGTAGATCTTCTACATCTGTGTGTAGTTGGCTCCGCGCAAGATCCAGAAGGCACCCTTGCTCCACCTCCTCAACATCCTCTGCTTCAACAAGTGATTTTCCATTAAAGCAGTCACAGGTGAGGTCGTCCAAAGTTCTATCACAGAAATGTAGATCTTCTACATCTGTGTGTAGTTGGCTCCGCGCAAGATCCAGAAGGTGTAGATGAGCAGCTAAACTTCCTTGGATGAGATCTCAAGGCAGGGTGGTATGCAGTAGACAGACGGTGACACAGTCCTCCTCCTCTGTTCAGTGTTGGCTTTTCCAAGTGAGTGTAGATGGCCTCCTTTACTCCTCTCTCAAACCTCCTTGTCCAGGATGTGAACATCAGAGTCCTTAAAAGAGTGTCCCTTTTCCTTAGTGTGTATGTAAACCTGTAAACTGTTGCTGCATGTCTTCTGTGTTGGTACATGCGTTTGTGGAATGGTTGTGTGGTTTCTCCAGTGTACAGGTCCGGGCATTCTTCACTGCACTGCATAAACCACACTGAAAAACCAAAAGAAAAACTCAACAATGTGGTTTATGTAGTGCAGTGCAGTGAAGAATGCCCGGACCTGTACATTGGAGAAACCACACAACCACTCCACAAACGCATGTACCAACACAGAAGACATGCAGCAACAGTTTACAGGTTTACATACACACTAAGGAAAAGGGACACTCTTTTAAGGACTCTGATGTCTGGACAAGGAGGTTTGAGAGAGGAGTAAAGGAGGCCATCTACACACACTTGGAAAGGCCAACACTGAACAGAGGAGGAGGACTGTGTCACCGTCTGTCTACTGCATACCACCCTGCCTTGAGATCTCATCCAAGGAAGTTTAGCTGCTCATCTACACCACAGCAGCTAACATCCTCTGGACACTGTGAGCATGAGGATCCATTCACCCCCAGTCTTTCACACATTGGCACAAGTGAATAAGTCATGTGACAATTTGTCACATGATGAGAGGAGTGGTCCACTTCCACCACACCCTACCACGTGTTAATAGCCCACTCATGTGACTTATAGTCGCATAACAAGGGGAATGGCCGATACTCACAGCTCCACCCACATCCAGAGATATATCTCCTGGTTTTTCCCAGCCTAAACCAGAACTGAAGAAGCCCTTCGGAGGAAGGACGAAACGTCTTTAACAAAGAAAGAAGTCCAGTTGCCTCGACTAAATGATCACCTGAGTTGTTGGAGTTGTAGTTGTCCAGGTTGTCGTTGTCGGAGTGGTAGTTGTTGTTAGGCTTGTTGTTTGACTTGTAGTTGCACAACGACGACAACTCCAGCTCCAAGTACTAAAACACAAAAGTTTTTTTAATTGACAGAAAAAAACAACATAGCAACAACATATACAAATGGATGACTTAATAACAGAATATGCAAATATACAAATATATTTTTAACAGAAAAAAAAGACATACAAATGTCTGTCAGAAAACAATGTTATACAAATTTATAACTTTTTGACAGAAAAAACATACAAATTTGTGACTGACAGAAAAAACATACATCATGGTTGTTCATCACTTTCATAGTTTATCGCATAGTTTACAAAAATGAAAAACTACCACTCCCACAACAACCCCGACAACAAACTACAAAAAACAAACTGCAGTAAACCACAATCCGCGGAAACAGTAAGCAAACAGTAAGCAACAAACTACAACAACTGATAAACGGATAAACTACCAAAACAAACAAATTAGGTATGTCTTTTTTGGAAAAAAAAAAGCATACAAATGTATGACTGACAGAAAATACGACATACAAATATGATTTTGACAGTTTTCTTTACATTTACTTTTGTCCTCTGAATATTTCAATGAACGTTTCAAATGAAAAGGACTTTAATCTGATTGGGGTGGAGTGGATGAATGGTGGCCTTCTACTTGACATTTATAAGTTCCATTTAATGGCTCGGTGTCATGGTTAATTCACAGGTAAATTCATAAGTGCATCTGGCGATTTAAGAGGGCAAGTGGTGACCGGCGGTGGATCAAACACAAATCCAATTGCAAAGCTAAAACCAGTTTCATGAAGTCAGAGAAGCATTAAAATGAATTAAAATGTTGATGATCAAAGAAAACAGGGCTTTTTTAAGGCAGAAATGTCCTCCTCTGATTGATGCAGCTTACACAGTTATTATACAGTGTTGAATACTTCTCTTTTGCATCATATTTCTATTTGTCAGACATCAATGAATCCTGTTCTGCTGTCTTTCTCTTTCTCACTCTCCATGGTCAAACATGCTCAGTGACTGGATTTAAGTTCTTACATCACAAATTGTTGGAGCTTGGCTTCCTACGGCACCGACAGATCAGCACCGGCTTCTGTCAGCAAGAAAACCATCTATCTTCCCTAACGACGGCTACATGTTATTCTCCCTATGAGGCCTTGGCACCTCCTTTCCATAATGAGGCAGTGAAGAAAAGGGCTACAGATTAGAATAACAGCCTTAACTAATCCATAACAGACCGATGAGGTGCCATGTTTGGGGAAACCGTGTCATTTCTCATTTTGCAGTGCCATGGCAAAATCTGTCCTCTCTCGCAACCCCCCACGCAAAAACAAGCCCCAAGAATAGCTGCTGTGGCAAGCCGCCGGCACCAGGATGGCTATCAACAAACATTGCTTCTTTCCCTGTCTCCCCCTCTCTCCTTTTTCTCAGCTCCCGCCAATAGTCTGAGGAAAGCAGACAGGAAAATCCATGTCTTTGACTGTTGCCTTTGGAAATCAGAGTTTGCGCTTGGAGGAACCTACAGAGGACTCCAGCCTCATCTTAGAGACATACACTGTTCTCTCAGTGATCGCTATTGATACATTTTGCTCATGGGTAAGGGGATTTAGGCCAGTTTCTGTATGTGTGCTACTTTTTCGTCGATTTTTGAGATGATTTTTTTTGCGAAAAAACTACATTTTCAGCATAAGACATGCTACCCTATGATGTTTTCATTGATTTCTGGGCAAAATTTTTATTTTTTTTTTTTGGAAAAAACGACATACTAACCTATGACTTTTTCGTCGATTTTTGAGATGATTATTTTTGCGAAAAAACTACATTTTCAGCATAAGACATGCTACCCTATGATGTTTTCATTGATTTCTGGGCAAAAAAAATTATTTATTTTTTTAGAAAAAAACGACATACTAACCTATGACTTTTTCGTTGATTTGTGAGATGATTTTTTTTGCAAAAAAAACTACATTTTCAGCATAAGACATGCTACCCTATGATGTTTTCATTGATTTCTGGGCAAAAAAAAATATTTATTTTTTTTGAAAAAAACGACATACTAACCTATGACTTTTTCGTTGATTTTTGAGATGATTTTTTTTGCAAAAAAACTACATTTTCAGCATAAGACATGCTACCCTATGATGTTTTCATTGATTTCTGGGCAAAATTTTTATTTTATTTTTTTGGAAAAAACGACATACTAACCTATGACTTTTTCGTCGATTTTTGAGATGATTTTTTTTGCGAAAAAACTACATTTTCAGCATAAGACATGCTACCCTATGATGTTTTCATTGATTTCTGGGCAAAATTTTTATTTTTTTTTTTTGGAAAAAACGACATACTAACCTATGACTTTTTCGTCGATTTTTGAGATGATTTTTTTTGCAAGAAAACTACATTTTCAGCATAAGACATGCTACCCTATGATGTTTTCATTGATTTCTGGGCAAAATTTTTATTTTTTTTTTTTGGAAAAAACGACATACTAACCTATGACTTTTTCGTCGATTTTTGAGATGATTTTTTTTGCAAGAAAACTACATTTTCAGCATAAGACATGCTACCCTATGATGTTTTCATTGATTTCTGGGCAAAATTTTTATTTTATTTTTTTGGAAAAAACGACATACTAACCTATGACTTTTTCGTCGATTTTTGAGATGATTTTTTTTGCAAAAAAACTACATTTTCAGCATAAGACATGCTACCCTATGATGTTTTCATTGATTTCTGGGCAAAATTTTTATTTTATTTTTTTGGAAAAAACGACATACTAACCTATGACTTTTTCGTCGATTTTTGAGATGATTTTTTTTGCAAAAAAACTACATTTTCAGCATAAGACATGCTACCCTATGATGTTTTCATTGATTTCTGGGCAAAATTTTTATTTTATTTTTTTGGAAAAAACGACATACTAACCTATGACTTTTTCGTCGATTTTTGAGATGATTTTTTTTGCAAAAAAACTACATTTTCAGCATAAGACATGCTACCCTATGATGTTTTCATTGATTTCTGGGCAAAATTTTTATTTTATTTTTTTGGAAAAAACGACATACTAACCTATGACTTTTTCGTCGATTTTTGAGATGATTTTTTTTGCAAAAAAACTACATTTTCAGCATAAGACATGCTACCCTATGATGTTTTCATTGATTTCTGGGCAAAATTTTTTTTTTTTTTTTTGGAAAAAACGACATACTAACCTATGACTTTTTCGTCGATTTTTGAGATGATTTTTTTTGCGAAAAAACTACATTTTCAGCTAAGACATGCTACCCTATGATGTTTTCATTGATTTCTGGGCAAAAAAAATTATTTATTTTTTTTGAAAAAAACGACATACTAACCTATGACTTTTTCGTTGATTTGTGAGATGATTTTTTTTGCAAAAAAACTACATTTTCAGCATAAGACATGCTACCCTATGATGTTTTCATTGATTTCTGGGCAAATTTTTTTTTTTCTTTTTGGAAAAAATGACATACTACCCTATGACTTTTTCGTCGATTTTTGAGATGATTTTTTTTTTGCAAACAAACTACATTTTCAGCATAAGACATGCTACCCTATGATGTTTTCATTGATTTCTGGTCATGTCTTAAAACCCATTTTGCAGAGAGGCAATTTTTTCAAAAATGCAAAATGATTAAATGTTGAATATTAAAAAAAAGAAAGCTATTACAATGAACATAATTACACAGTTAAAGTGCTTGAAAACTGTTACAGAATCTGCAGTTAGGGTTGATGCAGTTAGGGTTGATGTCATTACAATGTGTGAAATAAACTGCAATGGACTCTGAAAACAAAATGTGTACGTATGTCCTTTTTTTGGAGTGGGGGGGGGGGGGGGGGAAAAAATTGTTATGAGATCTCTTCACAATATTTACCCGGGGAATAATGATGTTTGATTTCACTCTCTTCTGGGTGTGTCTCTGCGAGGGCTATTTTCACCCACTGCTGCCACAGGAGCTACGTCCACAGAGATAAAGGCTTGGCCTTCACAATGTAAACCTGCAATGTAAAAGATGCTTAAAGAGGAAAGAGGAGTTTCCTTAAAAAACAATATAATCAAAATAGCAAATACTGCCTTAAGACTGAAAACAAGGCACAAAGATGTACTTAAAACTAGCTTTTGTAACACAACACGAATAAAAATGTCCATTCTGATTAGAAACTGTTGAATCTCTCAAAAGCTATAGCAAGGATCCTCTGGGATTTCGGGCTGTATTTATCCACTGTGAGTTTCTTTAGCAGCTCAGCTCAAATGCTGCTGACATCCCCGCTACAGAAACACACACTCTAGTATTTACCTCATTACAATCTGCACTCTCTCTGAGGAGCGGAGGCATTTGCATCGCTGCTTGTCAAGCCATGTTAATATTGACAAAGATTTGCTCCCATTTTAATCATGCAACGTAAAAGGTATACAAAGTTGTTTATGACTGCTCCACCGCTGAAGCAATAGGCAAGTGGCGTGCTGCAGTGCACATTAAAAAAGATTGCACTTTGTTCCAAGCAGCGACTGCAAATCACCGACATCAGAGCGGCGGAGGGAAAATAGATGACTGCGATGGCAGTTTGAGTCTAACAACAATGCATTTACATATTAAACCACGCAGCAGCATGTGGAGCGAGGCTCTGTTTGAATTGCACGCTCCAGCCTGACTTCCCTCAGTGTAAGGAGTAGCAGGGGCCTCGCCGCTGTGACTGCAGTACCGTAAATCTGAAGTTGTTTACGGATGCTGCCATCTTGGTGCGCTCCGGGAGGGAAACTTGGAGCGGGGCCATTTACTGGCAGCTTGATGAGAGTGCAGTGAGGCGAGTTAATTAATACAACATCCCTGGGCCCACAGGCTAGGCTGCAAAGCTAACCCAGGAGGGAGGAAGAGACGGAGAGAGGAACACGGAGAAAAGGGACAGAAGGAATTATAGGTTTACACAGAGAGGATAGAACTGAATACTAAAGCTACAGCACCTGCTGACGTAACACAACGGAATCTTGATCAAATCCAGCAATCGGACGACATGACATTCTGTGTCATTCTGTCACGCTGATGCCACTCCCAACTCTGAATTCACAAGATGGTAAGACAAATTTAAGGTACACAACAACACTATCCACATTTTTAGATATAGTTCTGTGAACTGTCCAAATCTGTCCAACCTTCTCTCAAAAAATGTCAGGGGGAGATGGTTTTATCAACCACAACAAACTACAACACCCTTCACTGTTTTTTTGCAACAAAAATAAAGTATTCCTGTTTGGCCCAGCCCAACATAAACCTGAGACAATTTGATCCATTGACCTCTGTGACCTCTTAAACAAAGCAGAATGCGAGTGGCTGATGTTTCCTATCCCCTGAAACTGAGTTTTGGTAAATAAAGCTAGGATCTTTAGCACCGTAGCACCTCAGTTGCCGCTTCTCCTTAACTTTGGCTCGGTGAGAAAACACTGTTGAGCTTCATCAAACAAGAGAAAAACTTGCCTGGAGAAAGAGGAGTCCATGGGGAGGTCCTGCCTCCTCCTCCTCACTCTCCCTCTCTCTCCCCAAGCTGGCAAAAAGCAACTTTGGGACCAAGGTTGTCAAACAACTCTTTCTTTTTGTTCCCCAGCTGAGGTGGAGGAGAAAGGGGCTAAAAACAATCTGCAAACTCAGCTTTGCCAGACATTGTAATACATAACTTAAGGATGCCCTAAAGAACGGCTCGTCCTGACCACTGCTCCTCTACATTCAACAATTGTATTCTATTTATTTCCAATAATAAGCTGCCTCATTCATTGACACAGTTTATCGCGCTGGCACATCGGCCAAATGACGGCAGCAAAATACAGTAAATAGCTCGCCTGCCAGTAGACACAAAAGAGATAGGGGCTATAAATACCCTGAATAAATCCTCCTAATCAGGAAGTGAGAGAAGCACGACTTGTGTTGATATAGGAAGCTGGTGGCTGAATCCCATTTTAAATGCTTTCGCCAGCTTTTTCTTTTGGTTGCTGTTTAGAATTCACTTGATAATTACCATATTAAAATGCATGTAGGAGTCTGTGCAGTCGTGGTGGGGAAAGATAAGGCTGCGAGAGCAGGGAGGGGAGGAAAAAAGTCCACCGGAGGCCTATCAGTCAGTTCTGAATTATAAAGCTATAATTACTGAGATGCACAGACATAATTTCCGACTAAAAATAATGCAAAGTTTCATTTCCCTCCTCTGCTTTAATACTGTTGTGTGGGGGGAACCCTCCCCTATTTCCTCTATCTCTCTCCCCCGAATGCATTAACTTAACCTCTTCCTGTATTAGTCGGTGTGGTGCCATGTTAAGCACAGTGTAGCCTAGTTTCTGCACAGCGTGAATGCTGCTGCCTCACAGTTTTTAGGAGAAGAATCCAAATTCTGACACATTGGGGTTGTATTCATGAATATGACATACTGTCTCGCTAAAGTTCTTTTAACTTGTTGTAGTTTTATTTGCATGGATTTCTCATAAGTTTTAATCTTTTGTGTGCTGACACAATTTAAGAACACACCATCTCCCATATCGAACAGCGGGTATCGCTGGGCCTTAATTAGACTAAACCTGGTGACTGCTGACAGTTTTATGGGCCTTATGATGGAGGTAAGGGTATTCAAGTTGAAGAGATTTTAGAATTTTTAGGCCAAGGGATAGCTGGACGTTTCTGGAAAGTAGTTCAAGGAAAGGATGGTCTCTATTTTTAGCAAATGTCACTGTCGACGGGAAGAGAATGTATTAAATTGTTTTTTTGAGGGGGGTTATTTCCTCAACATTTCAAAGGGGAACTGCACCAATTTTACACACACAAATCACCTCATTTATCACAGAGAGAATAACTAAGACAAGAAGAACTTTGCATTTTAAATTATGTACATCCAATAAATAAATTATTGATTATTGACGACAGATTTACAAGAGAGTGGCTGAGGTACAGATGGGGACGTGGAGCAGGCTGAAGGGTTATGTTATCAAGTTGCACTATGGGAAATAAAGGGTTTGACCATTTTCTTTTCTTTAGCCATACTAGCAGAGCAAATTATAGTGCTGGTCCACACTGAAGTATCACCACCAGTTGTACAGATTGTCTTTGACATGGTGGTTTACAAAGATCTGTATAAAAATGGACAATCAGTCCCTAGATCCCAATTAAATGGACATATAGTAAACACATAATACAAATAACTAAAAGGCTACCTTAATGACAAATTATGGTTAAATTAAAAAAAAAAAAAAAAAAAACCTTGCCAATTTAATGTGCCCAGTTAATATATTACCAAAACTCAGTCTCAGGTATCATTACTGTCAAGTCACTGGGCCTGTTGGGACATTTCCCATTCGTGCTTAAAATTTAAAGTAAGGGATGAATTTAAAAACATGACGTCGGAATGACAGCCAGCAACCGTGATATCATAGTTTAGACAAAGGGTGTCTATAATCAATCTCTTCCACTAAAATAGCCAAAGGAAGGAAAGGGCGAAAAGCAAAGAAGTGGAAAGGAAAGGTTGCAGCAGTGGGCGTGTGACGACCAGCAGCTTCTCCTATGATGAAATATTGATGGCGCTGACTTTGATTCTGCAATAGGTACTTTTGATCCAGATCTGTCGCGGCAGAAGAGACCCCCCCCCCCACCCCCGTCTCACTTTCGAAAAATGCCATACTCCCTCAACGAGCTTTGATCAAATGTGTAGAGGAACTTATAGAGATCAATGATGTGTGTATACAGCCAGGACTATAACTCAAGATTGCAGCCGGTGCTGGAAGGGCACCAGTGACGGGGCTCTGGGACTTTTATTTATCATGACTGCCTCTGCTGTAATTGACGGCCAAATCAACGCAGTCGGGAAATGTAAACCTGCTTTTTTGAGCGGAGCAACAATCGTGCGTCTCTCACCCCCCCCCCTTAAATCGTATTCTTCTTCTAAAAAAAAGCGAGAGCTCCATTATTTAAAGAGACAGATTTCATTCACAAAATCTCTGGGTCCTGTTCAAGCTACAAATCCTGAGACTACTCTGTCAGTGTGTTCACATCTCTTGCTCAGCTCTCTGCAGATTTGTAGATCACCCCGATGCATCGCTACATGAATTTCTGCCTCTTATATTCTCTCAAAAGTGTCAAGTGCTCTCTTCTTTTTGTCTGACTGCAATCCAGCACGTGTGGAGTGGAGAGGATGATATGTCCACTGGATAATGGAGCAGAGAGCCATCTGTCTGTCTGCTGGGCCATCCGCCCGCTTCCTCAAATCCTATCATTGTGTCTCCTCTGCTAATGAAAAGCTAGCAGGTAGTGAGCTGCAGCCCTTAAAATGGATGACTTCCCTACACAACAGTGGATCCCCTGCACCCTGGACCCCCTCATCTCTCTCTGCCTTTAATTTCTTCTCTAACACTTGCACTGCAGCATGCCAGCTATCAATTTCAATTTGCCAAGGATCCAATTGTTACATCTAAATTGGAGGATCTTATGACTTTTAATCCTTTTCTAAATAAAATCCTGGAATTTGTTTTGGAAACCAAGACGTCTCTGGGTTGTTTTATCGATTGTTTAGAAAAATACAACTATTTATTTCCCTTCCCCAGTAACCTGAATTATATAATACGAAATTAATGGCCGAGTCTGGCCACGGCAACTTTGAAATGCAAAGCAGCGATGCAAACGCGCAGCCTCATTAATAATTGCCATAATTGTATAAGTATGTGGAGACTGCAACACAAAATGGAGCAATGACTATTATCAGGTTGATAACCAATAATTACTTACAAACTCTGTGCTCATTAAGCAGCTCCTGTGGAGAAACTGAGCCCGATATAGCCCTCCAGAATCCCCTCCCCTCACCCACCAGGATCCCGCTGCTCTCTGTCTCCCCCTCGTTATATCCCACTCTCTCTGCTCTCCCTTCATCCAGACTCTTCATTCCATCTCGTATCCATGTTGTTCTCTTCCAATCACTCTCACTCGCGCTCACTCATCTTTGTCCCCTTCTCTTTCCCTTTTCTCGGCCGTCCATCCTCCTATCTGTGAGTGGTGATCACCCTAATCTCTCTCCCCTCCACACATTTTCCTGTTAAATCCCAACATCCTGTTTATTTATGTACAGGGCATGCTGCTCTCCGCCTCCCCTCCTCTCCCTGGTCTTTCTCTCCGTGAAAGATTAACCATCCCCTCTGCATCTCTTCTCATCTATCATCCTAATGGAGGCTACAAGAGGGAAAAAAACAACAATTTGCAGAGGGAGGAACAGCCACAGAAGGGCACGGAAAGTGTTTGGATTGCCAATGTCGATCAAGTTCCAGTCTATCACGGGCTGCATTTGCGCAGAGCTCGCATTAACGGATGAAATCGTCATCTGCAAAGGTACGGGACACAAACGCAAGCTCCTCGCTAACAAACACCTTCACAAAACCTGACAGCAAAGGCCCGATTCTCCCTGTGGTCTGACAGGGCTGCTTCTCACAGGTGAAGCCAAAATTCCTTGATTGCCCCCTGGTGGTTGCTTAAGTTACTTGGTACAACTTGTGGAAAGTATCTGTGGTACCTTGCCATCCGGCTGTTAGGTTGTGACGTAGCTAGAATGTGAAAAACTGCTTCTCGGTCCAAGCCAGTCCGTCTTCTGTCCAATATGGCGCAGCACTGTGTTCCACAGATCAGGGACAGAAAAACCCCTCTCTCCAGCTGTCATTTTTCCGTTTCCCAAGCGACGTGAATGAGGACAGGAGATTTCTGCAGTTGATAAAGTAAATATTTTATTGCCAAAACATTAGAAATAACCATTTGTACAGATCAGAAAATACATGTCTTGCAGTCAAAATCCTGCATACAAAAAGTATTTACATTAATATGCACATGAAGGGCCCCAAAGAAAACACATGTGTGTAAACCGTGACAGTGAAGCAGCTACACAACACAAGAGCACTGAAACTGGCTCAACTAAATATAGCCCATGAGTCGTCTGACACCACCTTTAATTATACCACCACACCAGAGTTAAACGTTTTAACACCTCCTTCACCCTTAGTGATGACGTTATAGCAAACGGATTCACCAGCTTCACATTGAAGTTTGTGATGCAATTCGCCGCCTTGGCCCTGGAAGGACGAGGAGACGCGTTTGTCCATCTCTATTTACCATCTATGGGTCTGCCACCAAATGATAAACCTGCAAGTAGAGTAGATAGACATGAGGATACAACAATCATCAATCTCATGACAAATAGAGCCACTGTTTGATATCTGATGGCTTGATATCACCATCTGTTGCACAAGCCTTGTTATTTGACTTATTTTAATAAAACTTGCATTTATTATTTCATACGATGTGTTTAGGCTCAATAACATGATTAAGAATTGCACTAATAATTAAGAAAAGCACAGCGTAAACAAGGTTTGTGACAAAGTGTAAATATATGGACATCGTTAGCTGATCATTTGTCTCATATCAACAGAAACATTTTGTGACCCCTTTACGTTGCCTAAGTTGTAAATTGGAGCAGGAAGCGCAACAACTTTGATTACTTTTACACTCTGAACAAACTAAATCCCACTTGCGAACACTTCTACAAAGGCATGACATTATTAGGTTTTATGCAAATTAGCAGCGTCTCCCAACACTGTTGATTTGCGTCATATCCCCGCTGGTTAATTGCAATTTGTTACCACTGTTCCTTTTTTGTCAGCGCACTGTCTTGTTTGATATATGCTGTCATAACTCGGCTTGTTCCCCTTGACATTTGAAACCATTTCACAGTTCCAAAACAAATTTGGCCTCCTTTTTAGCCAGGAGCTGACATTAAAACGGATATGACTCCCTGTTAGTAATTGTCCTAAAATCGAATAAGCCCTGTGAATTGTTTGATTTTGTGTCATTTACGGGCAGTTTAAAAATGCTTATTTATGCAATTATGGATTCCCAGACCCTCGACCCTCCTGCACCGTAAGTGGAAGGAGCCAACTGCGGGAGGCCCCTGGTAAGCACATGCTATCACAGCTCGGCCTTCCAGCCTCCCACCGCGACATGCTGACGCTCATCCACTCCACAGGGGAAGTGTTGAGACTCGCTCGCCGACGTGAGAGCACAAACACAGAAACATTCACCCTCCGCTACGACAGGCATTGCTGCTTATACCAGCCCTCCCACCCTCTCTCTCTCTCTGCTCCTCCCTCGGCCGATTCCTGCTCAGTCGGTTCACGTCTCAAAGCACAGTTCTCCCTCCAGCATCGTCCTGGTCTCTGTCACTGTTGTTGCTGTTTATTTCTCTGTGTATCACCCCCCCCCGCCTTCTTTCCCATCCTGTCAATATTAGTCTTTGTTCATCTGCAACTCTAATCCCCTCACTTCTGTTTTATATATATGATATCCACAAACTCTCCTACTGAGAAACTGTTTACTCCACAGTACATCTGCTAGTTATTTTTCGACACTGTGAAACGGCAGTGAACACCAATATCATCGTTGTGTTTACTTCTGCATCAAGTTATCCTCAAAATGTGGCCGCAATTAAAGCTTGGTATTCTCAACAATTAATGAAATAATGATACGCAATACTAAATCTTTTAGATGCTGTATCCAGTCTGAAACTGTACATATGTGCAGTGCAATGGATTACAATTGTGTTGACTGCAAATACATGGATAAATAAAGGAATATTTGGGTATAATAGAAAGCATGCTGGCGGATGACTGCGACGCGTCAGTATAGAATAGAGGTGTGGACGTGAGGGAGATGGATGTGACTGTCGCACGCCGACTCAACGCGAGCGCCCTTTTTTTTTTTTAACTCCCTCTCAGTCCTGAGGGTATAACTGGCCTCCCTTCAAAGGAGGAAGCTTAAAAACAATCTCCAAAAGAGTGAAAGCGGCACTGGGATGTGGTGGGCGTCAGTCAACCAGTCAGTCAGTTGTCGAGGGCCCTGCTGTCTCCCACTCCATAGAACAGGTGGCCTGAACTAGTTTCTACAACGCTGAGTCGGAGATTTAACGCAATATAAAGCCTCTGGGCCCTTTAAGCAATTTGGAGTCAACACACAAATACGCCCACGCTCAACTGGAAAGACTTTCCATCCCTGCCCCTTCATGTGCAAATGTGCTGAATGGAGGTGTGTAAGTATGTGCTGGTGTGTGTGCGCTCAGCATGTGCTCAGCTTCCCTCCTGAATCCCTCCCACAACTCCCTCCTTCCCTTTCGGATCTGTAGCAACACAACACGTGGTGAGTCAGTTCAAACACCCTTAAAAAAAATAAAAATAAAAATCTAAGTAGCTTTAGTTTCCTCCTTGAATAACCGTCCATTCAAACTGCAGTCCTCCAACACTGTGGTGAAGCCCACATTCTGATCAGGAGCTAAGGAAAAGTTGCCCATTGCAATATTTGTCAGAGAGTTGCCACTGACGCCGTCTGAGTGATTGGCAGAATTTCCAGCTGCTGCTGATGGAGGAGCCAGTGCAGCCTCCGCGTGTTTTATGCTGACATCAGCTTTGGCGTCTGTTGCGTATTCAAAACGGAAAAGAGATTAAAACGTAGACTGGCACTGTGTTGATTCCTCGAGACGGCGGCGGCGGCGAATCAGAGTGGATTTTATCTCTCGCACAAAAAAAAACAAAAAACAGTTGATGTTTAGCTGATCGATCCGAGCGCTTGTCTTCGCAGGAGCAAAATAAACATGATAATTAAACCGCGCGTTGTCAGTTCGAGCTGCGTGAGCACAACATCTTGACGAAATCAACACTGTGGCTAAAAGAACAACACCTAGTGCAGACTGCGCAGCTTGAGCTGAGCGCCTTTTGTGCGACTTGATTGACATGCTCAGCAAACCTCACTATTATTCAGAGAACTGAAGGTGAAAGCCAATAGATTTGCCATCAAACGGAGAGTGTGTATGGGAGCTGAAGCCAGATAAATAAAAAGCAGAAGTCCCTGGGCTACATGGCCCGAGGCTATTGCATTGCTAGCAGGCAAACAGCCACTCGGGCTGCCCCAGCAGGGTAGGAATATATCAGGCAGCCTATTGGATACCTGACAACTGATTTAGCTCCCGCTTAATGAGCAGAGGACAGAGCTAGAGGAACCCCACAGTCTGTTACATAACAACATCACAGGTCGCGAGCGGCGCACGAGGCAGACGACTTACGCTGGGAGAACTGTGTGAAATCATGACACGTTATACTCAGTAAACAACACATCCCTAATAATAGCTGCAG
Source organism: Pseudorhombus dupliciocellatus (assembly GCA_016785235.1). Taxonomy (NCBI): domain Eukaryota; kingdom Metazoa; phylum Chordata; class Actinopteri; order Pleuronectiformes; family Paralichthyidae; genus Pseudorhombus; species Pseudorhombus dupliciocellatus. The sequence continues at coordinate 2,235,115 of JAFBJW010000098.1, forward strand.
ATAAATAAGCTAAATAGATAAATAAGAGTAAACATAGTGAAACCACACGGGCAAATGCAGTCTATGTAGCTGCAGTGTACACGTTCTTGTGATAAGTTGTATTACGCATTTACATAAATATATGCAGTGCTCTGCAAACTCTTTAATATTTTGAACCTTAATTCATGCGGTTAAATTTTGAATTAGGAAATAAAGATTATTAGTTAAGGTAAATCTGTATTAGTTCCACAAAGGGGAATATTATTAGGCTGACCTCATTTGATTCCATTGTCAAAACATCAGATAAAAAACATAAAACAATGTGTCTGTTTCTCAATAATTTATAACTTACTTTATCTGTGACACTGTCTGGAGTCCTGGGCCCCATTAGTTCCGCCTGAAGACATGCACCTTAGAAAACAGGCCACAAATCGCACAGGTTATATTTTAAAACTGGGCCAAATAATTACCTCAAATAGCTGCTGTGTTACTTAAACAGGAGAAAGTATTGCATTTGCTGGGGACTATTTTCAGCTGTGGACATGTCAGTAACATTTTAAATACAAATTACTTTGTCTAAATATATAATCAAAGTGAGGAGCATCATGATTCTTCTGTTATATCATGGAATTATGTGGAAATAATGAATATTACCAAAGTGTATTTAAAGTAGCCACTACAATAAAGTAGGCCACTGTCCTTTCATTTGTGCTTATGAATAAGCAGCAGTTTGACACAGCATTAACATTAGTAGCAATGTCATTAAGTGATCTAATGCAGCAGCATTTAATTTATCCAATATTTACATAGTAGTCTGGTTAATAAATGCTGCTTCCACGCAGCAGGATTAAAGCAGTACTGTAACAATGGAGCTGTAAGTGGTGCAGGAGCAGTGTCATGAAAAATCACACTCTGACCTGAACAAGACTTTCTTGGAAGTCTGTCTTCTGATAGCAGATGTCAGAGGGGACCCACGGGACCGGTTGTGTGGAGAGAGGGGGGCGCACAGTTGGGTTAATCTAGGCTCGGCCAGTGGAGGAAGGGGTCACAGTTCGCTGTGTATGCCCCGCTGCTTCAGCACCGGCTGACAGGCCACAGGAGTCTGAAAGTCCATGATGTACTGGCATTTGCTGGGCTCCTTCACCGACTGCAAGGCTGTCTCTGTTCCGCATGTCAGCGTGACCTAGAAAAGCACAAAGAGAGGAAAGTTGAGGTGGTGCGGGGAGACGAGCTGTTGTTCGACTGAGTCAAGAGCCGAGCCGGTTTCATCTCACAAGGGGGGCTTGATGGAAGACGCTGTCCAGCCTTGTCTTTCCAACGTCCAAACTTCATTTTTTTTATTATGAAAAAGTAGGAATCGCTGCAAATGGCAGGATTACGCAGAGACACTGCACGGGAGCAGCTGGCATTTCACACATATTCAGGTCTCTCCTCAGACAAAGTAATGGCACTAGTCGCAGAGAGTTTCATCAGGGAGGACGAGTACCACAGCGTCGCTGGAAGCTCGTTTTCCCCGAGCGGAGGACATGGCGCTTAGCGCCTAGCATCCCCAAACACACACACACACTGCAGCTGCAAACACCAACACACTAAGTTCCACAACCTTCATTTATGAACCAACTACACAGACAGTGAGGTAACCACTGCTTCTGGCCCGCTAACAAAACACTATCAACACCAAACACACAACACGAGGTGCCAGTATGTCCGCCGGTGTACCTTGCAAACTGGTCCGGGGGAAACGCGCGCCGCGGCACGGACAGTTCCGCCGACTCTGTTCCGGGGCAGACTAGTGGGACTAGTGGGGCTGTTGGATGGCGGGGGTGGCTGAGTATCATGTTCGGCATGATTGCTATTTAAATAAGGCATTCAAGCTCACTATTAGCCAGTTTGGGATGAATAAAGTACCTATCTCTCTGTCTGACTCTCTATCTATTTTAAGTAAATAAAAGTAAATATTGTTGTTTATGATGGGGTGATGTGCGGTTACTCCTGGATTTACCCCTCCTAATGGACTTTCACATGTGACCTGACCTGACTGGTGGGTCTGTTTAAGGGAGACACCAGGAGCAGGTTGGATTTTTTGGTTGGTCTTTATTTTCGTTTTCACTGGCACCATAAATAAAAGTGCACAATTTTTCATCACAATTTCCTGAGCTGGCTCCTGGTTGTGAGTTGGGGGACAAGAAAGCCCTAATTCTAACAGCGAGGGACACTGTGGCGTTAAGGGACGCGGCGGCTGTTGGCACCACGTGTGAACGAGGACACGGGAGGAGTTGATTACCGCTGCGGTGTCATTTAATTGTTAACTTTGGCACCCTGTGTGAGAGATTGGGGGGAAAAAAGAAGGGGAAAAACAACTTATTTTACTTCTAGGGGGTTTCCATGGCAACCCCTCACAGCACGCTGCACCCTGAGCAGACAATCCCTCTGGTGAACAAAAGCACCTAGCGAGGGAGAGGGGAAACTTGACAGGTATTATTATGCTGAGTCTGGCACAAGTGGTGATTTGCATTAAAAAAAAGAGGCTTTTGTTGTGTCACTTAGTATCTTGTTGCATGCAGATATCAAGCGGGCGGGTGGCGCTCAGCGAGACAAAGTGTGGTATTATTGGCTACAATTCTGAGTATCAGCATCAATTTGGTCCATTGGTTTAAATCTTACTCTACCAAACTCTAGATAGAGTACAACGATGACCCACTCCCAGATAAATACAAAATCAACAATCTTTTATTCAGATGTGCTGCTCTGCCACAGCTCCAGTAGTGCCAGCTCTACTGCTCCAACGTAACAGCCACGGACCAGCACTTTGAATTTAATTAATAACTGAAACAGTTGAGTTCACTCTTCCCCACGGACTGGAGATACACTGCACACTGCTTGAATTTGGATTACCTCTATATCCGCCAGTGAGACAATACATCACTGGTCCCACTAGTCAAGTATAAAGAGAGAAGTGTGATCCAGAGCAGAAAGAGAGAGCACTACCCAAAGAGCATTTCAAATATAATGAGCGTCGACTTCTGACGAGACTTCATTTATGCCGACTGCACACGGCTAGGAGGTCGTATCAAAGGAATTCAGTTTAGTCTTTTCAAAGGGGGGCCCCTGGATGGGGGAGTACATGCGTTCGCAAACCACATTTATTGGTCTCTGATTTGAAGAGGGGGGCCAGGCAAAGAAAATGAGATGATTAAATGTGCTACATTTTTAATTGAGCTAATGCTCGCACAAAGAAGTGCAAGTCACGGGGGCGAGGGAGGGAGAAGGGAATCCTGGGAAGATGGGAAGGAGGGCAGACAAAAAAAAAAAAAAACAGAGAGCAGCATTAGTTGTAAAGATCAATGTGGACTGACAGAGAGAAAAGCAAGTCAGCTTCCATCACTCCGCTTTGGACAAAACATGTTTTTGCCAGGCTGCTGAACGCGCCATGAGCATCTCTGCCTGATTGACTGACTCCCCACAGCTGAGATGAACATGCACAGGACGTATGTGTGTGCGGAGCCGGAGAATGCTTCAAATTGTCACCGAGTGCGTGGAGCGGAGCTTCGCTTGGCTGTTTTCTCTCAGAAAAACTGACAGTCCATTAGTCTCAAGTTAGCAAAGTGGATCGGCCGAGTCGCTCTCTGCAGCATATCTTTGGGCTGTTGTTGTTGGGGGGGAAGAGTGTTTTTCTAAAGTGTGTTGCAAAACACACTGTCAAAAAAAAAACATTCAACACTCAGCACATAAAGGGATGTGCATGAAGGTACAGAAATTAAAATGATAAAAAGCAAACTTGGTAATTGATGATTTTTCGTGGAACGTCCTCATTCAAATTCAAATCCTCATTAGGCATCTCTCTTCTTTTTGACTCGTCTTTCTTCCCGGTATCATCTGTTTGTTTGACAGCCAGCGTGCACTCACTATTTGTTCATCTGTCTATTTATCAGTTTACTCTGCACTGCCTCCGTGCTCTCATATGCTCTGTCAGCGTGTGAAACACTTGTCGTACTCACTGTAGCGCTGCGTGAACCTCCCTGCCAGCAGGGCTCTCCGTTTTCATACACCATCTGACTGTACTGGTTCTTCTGTGTTCCTGACCACATGCCCCACTTCCTGAAATTAAAAAAAAAAAAAGAAATTGAACATTTTAGTTTGCAACTTTCTTTAGAAACTTCCACAAAGTGCCTGTGGAAACAGAGACTATTATTCAAACTAAACTAAAATCAGTAATTTCTTTTATAGACAGTTGGGACAATTTGAGCAGAGAAACATATTATTTTTATAAACACCACTGGGCTGGCTTATTACTGGAGAACACTCTCTCCCAGTAAAAAACACAAAGCTGGCAAGACGGCCGGTCTGGCACTTCCCTCCTTTGGTTCCTGGCACTAGCGTTCCAGCATCCCTTTTTCTCTTCAACAATGGGGGGGGGGGGTATTAATTACAATTTTGTCAGAGTTAATATGCAATAGCACACCAGGGATGGCGAAGAGGGGCCCATCTCAAATGGGCAACCGCTGCCCGTTGCTAGCTAATTACGTTCTCACCAAATATTTCAAAGGGAATTAGGAGACCAAAGCAAACCAGGACGCCAGTGGACTGAGGCCAGCACAGCACCGACAGATGCCATTTTATTACACTTCCACCGGCTCATTTCCTCTGATCTCTTGTTGACCTTGAGCCCCTTTGAGGTGGCGTCGCCCGCAGTCGCGCTGCTGGCGCGAGTTCGATATTTGTAAAACATTGTGATCCTGTTAGAGGGGAAGAAGTCGTTCCTGCGTTTCGGTGCACGGACGGGAAGATTTGACTGAAATGCGCCTCGCTCTGATCTCTGCCACACAACCGGCAGCAACAGCACTGCAATGCTCAATACTCAGGACAGAGGGTAAACTATGAAATCAATCTTTTAATTTTCGGAGAAACATCCACAGTCAGTAGAAGAAAAAAAAAAAAAAACTGACAGCCCGCAGGAGTCTTTCTTTAATCAATGGCTTGTCAATTATCTGTTAATCATTCTGGATAAAGAGCGACTAGAGGCCATAAATTCAACTTAACTTTTAATATGCCTAAGTGCTTTTCTCTGCAGAGCCAGCCCTGTCACAAGTGCACAACTCTTGATCAATGTGCCCACACTGACCTTTCCACAGGGGATGAAAGTAGCAGGATCTCATCTGCTGCTGCTGTTCTTATTATACAAGCTGTATTTCATGACCTATTATTACATCTTTAATAGGCCCGATAATGTTATGTTAACATATAATAGTGGTCTGACATTGAATCCTCGTGTCAAAGCGAGTGACATTGGTGGATTCACCGGTCGCTAGACAACAAACAGCTCAGCTCACATCATGAATCACATCCGTCCACAAAAGTAACCAGGAATCTCAAAAATGGGCCACAAATCATAAAAATGTCAAGTGCTATAAAAACATTACTTTTCAGCCGGGGGAAAAAAAAGCAGAATTGATTCCCCATTTTTACTTAAAATGCCATTTTACTCTGGTTTGCCCTTGAACGGGGGTACACACGGAGCTCTCTTTGATTTCCAAAAGCACTTTCACAGACACGTGGCCGTCGCCAGTGTGACCACCATGTGCATGGCTTATTTAAGATGCCTGAACAGGTCAGTCAGAGGTGAATTGCTCACACAAGTGGAAGCTGGCTGGGCCCGAGCGTCTTGCCTTTTTTCCCTGCAGCATGTTTGATTGGGTTTTAGCACTCTCTTTGCACCAGGAGGCCCTCAAATGGATTGCTGTCAGGGGCGGCCAGCGAAGGGACGCGACAGTGCTCCGGCCCGTGCCACTAGTTGACCGCCGATGCCTTGCCCAGCACCTCTGTGCCTTCCATGTTCATCATAACCCCCCCCATGGATCCCCATAACACAGCTCATTCCCACACCTCACATTTGCTCACTTCCTTCCTTAATCTCCATTCTCACGCTGTCAGGCCTCGCGTGCCCCAGGAGGCAGCGTGGGCCTTGTCAATTAGGCTTGACTTATCATGGAGACGTGGCCGACACACTCCAGTCATTTGGACACACAGGAGTCCCGAGATGGAAACTCATTGACGGATCATTCCAGGTAATAATACCTGCACTTGGTATTGGCGGCCCATTTTCTACAGTCATTCCACGCTCATCACCGGGGAAGTGCACGGCTAGTTATTTACACCTCTGAAAAACACAGCTCTTCACACCTTATTGCTAAATTTCATGGCATTAACATTAGTCTGTGTGACTCTGACCCTGTGTCAGACAATATAGCACAACCCAAATGTGCAAAAATAGACCCCCCTGGCTCAGTGACAGCTTCATTTTCTCATTCAATTTATCACAGTTTGGTTTTAAGCTGCAGCCGAGATGATGCACATGATGCTGACTTGCAGCCAGGGGCCAGTCTCCTTAAACTATCTGGGTTACTGTATGATTTTCTGCACCTGTTCTCTGCAGCCGGGCTGGAAAACCCTGTTGGTCCCCCCCCAACAAACCAGCTCAACATTAGCTATTCATTTTTCAGACCACATGGAGAAATGCGGTGCTTTCAAATGTGGCTTTCCTGTGTGTGATTAATGATGGAACACATTGAACATGTGCTACTTTTAAGGACTTTAAATATAAGGGGGCCTTCCGTCTGAGAAAAACCTGGAACAGCAGCATATCTCTCGCCGGCTAAACTGATTATCTCTGCATTTACTTTGCAATGTGAGATACTGGGCCTGGGAGCACTCTTGCCTCTAACTGTGCACTTTGAGGAGTCCATTTGATTTAATTCCCTTTCTGAATCGCTCAGGTGTGACGTGGATGGAAGTGGGATTTAATTACATTTAGGACTCAAAAAAACACCATTCAATAGCAGTTTTAACTCCTTGATGCATTCAGTTTCCCAACAAGCACATATAATGCTATTCTGATGTCCACTGGAAGAATATGTAAAGTATTGTTTTGACATAATTGCTCTGTGAATATTGCTTGACTGTTTTTCCCCCCTCGTGATCTAATCCTCATTAAGGATAATTAGCATTAAAAAAGCTGATTAGCGTCCTTTTCTTCTTCTGATAATGGCTTGAGCTGATATAAGCTGCTCTTATTTCTTTAAAATGATGCAGTCGCCACTGATTCTGTTTTAAACTTCAGCGCGGCGCTAATCCTCACGCCTCGAGTGATAAATCCCGAAGATCCACAGCTAATCTCGCTCAACACCGAGTGGAGAGTTACCCCCTCTGATATGGTCACAAGGCAACCTTTCAGAAGCAATTATCATTTAGACAACTCTACTCTGGTGTTTAAACACCCCGCAGACACTGAGGAGGGGGGGCGGGGTGTGTGTGTGTGTGTTTGTGTTCTAAGACCCTGGGCCTTCACTGGAGAGAAAATAGATGAACAAAACCACAGGGAGAAAAGAACATCATGGTGGCCCTGTTTGTGTCTGTGGTTTCCTCAAGTAAGCTGAATATAAATATGCTCATTTAGCTTCAGTGTTTTCTCTGTGTGTTTGTGACATTAGAGAGACGCCTGCATATATTCATGTGCTTTGGCTGCCTGCGAAGGAATTCTGCTACAACAAACTGAGACAAGAAAGACGAGTTCAGTGATTAGCTCCACTCAGGTTATTACGTTTTCATGCATCAGGGTGACAATGAAAGCCGCAGAACAGATTTCCATCAAACTTGGAATGATGGGACACAGGCCAGGAATGGACCTGTGTGTCTCACAACCACACACAGAACTCGTTAAGACTATACCAATGAACAACACTTAAATTGGAAAACAAAAAATACATAAAGATCTATAAATCAACTAATCATCAAGTTCCCAAGGATTTGTCAACATTGCATGGATGGGATGGGCCTCGGCAGATGGACGACCTCTTACTGAATATCATTGCTACTGACCATTAAGTTTGCAAATGGAGGGGGAAAAAAAACAAACATAATACTCCAAATGATACCCACATGCCCTCCAGGCAGCTTCCACCACTTCCTGTTGTTACAGAGCATCAGCATCAAGCAAGGTCGCACTGACTGTCGGAGATGGGAGGTGCCGACTCGCCATCAGATTACATGTAAATAATTCTCTAACCACCGGCTCCTCGTTCTGAATCCTCACCTTGTGCATTACTAACGACACCGAGTACCAGTGTTAAGATGCTGTAATGTCTGTACTTATTACTGTCACCTCCCCCACTGTAGCATCCGCTCATTAGCTGCGGCTGCAATGAATTATAGCTCAGAGCTATGCTTTTCGCCGCTTTAACAAGGGGTCTGGAGCAGCAACTTAGTCCCATCACTAGGCCGTTAATGCACTAATCATTTACAGCATGAGACGCGGTGCTGCTCTGGCAGGTAGAGAGAGCAATTTGGGAGCTGCTGGTTAATTTGGATTCGGTGCTTCACAAAAAAAAAAGAAAGAGAGGCCGCCACTCTCATAGCCAGGCAGTGCCAGGCATCGCTAACCTCTGCCGCTCAGCTAAGGTCACCAATCAGTGCACGGCGTTCTGAGATGAGCCCACTGTCATTACCGTGCCAGTCACTGATGCTTCTACCACCCATTGTGCCCGGCACCTTCATAAATAATTCATGCACCCTGGAACATGTGAAGGGCACACGCTCAGTTGGGGCTTTGCTTTCACGGAAAAAGCGCATTTCTACTGTGTTTTTCTTTGCTCGCGAATAATAGAGTGCAGAGCGGGATTTTAATATATTATTACGTTATACATACTAATGAATGCAGGGATAGAAATACACCTTCAACAGGTCAAATGTTGAAACTGCAGGCTGCCTGCCAGATGTTTGTTAAATATTTAATTTACATTTTTATATATTATGTATATTTGGGAGGTATTTTGCATCATCTATAAAATCTGGCCGCAACATCCACGCCACATTCGGCTGCTGCCTTCGCTGCACAAACGCCGAGGCCACTTGTGCAGCTCCACGACAAATGCAGGGCGCATATTTCATCAACCGCTCCTGACAGATATGAATCAGGGCCTGACGTCGAACCCAAATCAGTATTCTGTTAACAGCTCACTTGTGCCTCATTAACGACTGGGCTAGATGTTGCCATGGCGACCCGGTGGAAAAGGCCGCCGGGGGTTCACGGTGTCAACCCCTCCCACCCTCAGCTGCCTACTATTTCAACCCTCTCCTCAGACACACGAGAGTCATTACCCCTTCACCTTGATTGTCTGATAAAGTGTGGGCACATCGAGTCGCACAAAGATACACACACACAGGCGATATTAGTGTGTGTGTGTGTGTTGTATGAGTTTCTGTATCTGCACTCGCACACACCCCGTCCTGCTCCTCTTGAGTGCCGGGCATTAAGCGGCCGCAATGTTCCCAGGTAAAGAGGGGCCCTCTCTTTGCTAATGGCACTCCAGCGAATGACCTTGACAGCTTGAAAATGAGCACATTAAGTAGAACACTTAAATGTATAATTATGCACTTGTTCCAGTGGAACTGTCGCTACTTTGTAGGTTAAATCATTACTGCTTGGATAAGATGAGAAAAAGAATCAATAATAAACATGTATCCACGTTAAAGGGGAAAAAAAAAAAGCCTATCAAAACAATTAAGGGAGGGGACGAGCTTTGATATGAACACATGAAAGGGAGCGTCGCTCGACTCATTAAGTGAACACATTCACAAAGCAGCAGCCAGCCTGTGACGGGATTCAGTATAGAGCACTTTGTTTAACTTTCATTTGCAGCTGGCACGATGGAAACGTATATTGCCATCAAACTATCTCAGATTTGTGTCTACAGATAAGAAAAAGATAAATATATCATTACTATATACCGACAGGGTTCAGTTTATAGCATGTGACGTTTCTAATTTAACTTGAATTAAACCAGAAACCATTTGATTTCATTAAGAAAAAAAGAGTGTAGGTAATTTATCAGCAGGAATATTCTTAAGTGATCATTATTTATAATTACAAAGTTCATTAGTGGATAATCTAAAAAGGAACTTACTCTGAAGAGTTCAAGCTCAAGCTATGCTATGCAGGTTAATTTAACGGTAAATTGTGATGTAAACATCCCACTGATGATACATCACACTGCGGACACACTGAAGCATGTTGTCAAACGTCAAATATCAAAATAATCAAAACGCCCTTCCGCCCCTGATTCGGACCATTTGGTCGAGAGGCGTCTAACCGTCTCCTTCCCTGATTCCATCTCAGTAACCCGTTTGTGCTCAAGCGCTTTCACAGTAATAATCTTACAGCTCCCTCCTGATTGCTGAGCAATAAAATGGCCACCAATTGAGATAATTAGCCACAGTAATTTTCTCCTGTTTATACATGCCCAAGAACGACGAGTGAGTGGTAATTAATCATAGACGGGAAAAGGGGATATGATTTCATCACAATTTGATTCCTGTTGATTTCAAAAAACAAAGAAAAAAGGATGATTTTTTTTTTTTTAGCATGACAAATTGACTTGTATTGATCAAATGAGCATCTTTCCATTTACCATGTCCACAGAGTCGAGCCAATACACTTGCTCATCTGAGGCCCTTAAAAGGACTTGGATGGCCTGGAGGCATCCGCATCGCTGCACCTGGAGATTTTATCTCTTACATTCTGGCGATCTTTTATTTACAACAACAACTGCAGGAAAGAAAACTGAAAAACAATATAGGGTCACCCGCCTGGCAGTCGGTGAGCGAATGTGTTGTTATGCTGAATCTGTACGTGGGTCAAAAAAGAAAAAAAAAGAAAAAAAAAAGAGCAGATCTGTAAAAAGCCTGCGTATGTCTCCAGTAAAACGGTACAAACAGCCAACCTATTTGTATTTTCCACGGTGGCCAGAACATCCCACTCTCTCTGGGGTTGCTCTGTGCTGTCATTTTCAACTGCCTGGCTCCACCGCAGTGGGCACACGCAGTCATTCACTGTGGTTTCAATGTTGCTAGGCTACCTCGCCGCTCCACTGTTTGCTGTTTGAATATCTACTGTTCAATAAAGCAGTTCTGGCGAGACCTGTGGGTTTGAATACTGAGCGACGGGAACCTGCAGGAGTGACTGACAACACTAATAGCCTTTTTTTTTTGTCTCTTTTAAGTGTCACAATGCCCCTATTTCTTTTTTTATCTCCTCGAATAAGTGAAATATTAGCACTGCTTTTGTCTCGCTCTTTCACTCATAATATCCATATGTCGGAACATTTATGCTATGCTTTCCTTTGTTCAATATGAGTCATAAGCAAAACGGAGAAAAAAAAAATCCCTTTATAGCTCTTCAACACTTTGTATATTCAGATCTGCCCGACAGTGTCTAGGAGATATTATTATTATTATTCCTGTTTTGTCTATCCTGTTTGCAGCTTTGGATGTTTTCCAAGCTTGGGCCGTCGAACACAGTACGTTTCCAAGGTTAAAGGGTGAACAAGCAAGCTGCTCGCCGGGGCCCCGCACCGTTTCAGCACTGCCTTTTCTCCACTCCGCCTGTGCGCCCTCAATGATGATGAGTGCAGAGCAGTTTGACCCCCGCACAATAGAAGGCCCGGCTCCTTCAACTCTGCAGGGCGACGCACGCCGACCCCCCGCGACCCTGACTGCGTGGCCACCTGATTTCCCTGGAGTCCCAAAACAAAACTCATTTATGACCCCTCCACTGATCCCTTCCTCCTCCTCCTCTGCTATATTTGAATCATCCCACCCTCCTTTGTCCGCAAGGAAGAAAATAAAAGGTCTACAGTTCATCTTTTTTTGATTTGCTGAAACATTTCAAGACTCTTTATCCAATTACGTGCCGTCTCCACAAATTAAAATGATTTCTTTCATCAGCAGGCAGAATGAAAGTTTACAAGTTCAAACCACTCTTTCGCTCCTATGTCAACACAGCCTGGAGCTATCTCCATGTGTTTATCCTGAGCTAACTCTAAAAGCTGCAACATAAATATTGCAGATGCACTTCTGCTCATGGTGAAAGGTTATTATGGCCAAGCGCTGTTGTGACGGCACGCAGAGCTGGGTTTTGTTTTTATAGTTGTAGTCGTTAGCGGGAATTGTTTTGAATACAAAGCTAATTACTGGACGATGACAGCGTTCTTCCTGATACTTAGAAAGAGACTTTGTGCTCAAGCTGCCCCTGGTGGCTGGGTGCATTTCGATCATCAGCAAGACAGCAGTGCCAGGATCTGGGATTAAATCATAACTTTGCTTGGCACACAGATAAAGAAATAGAAAAAGATTGGGTTTGAAATATATATTTTTAAATGCTAACCCCAGGAATCAAGCTGCAGAATAATAATAACTCTTCTTCTCCAGTTGTTTAAGGCAACATACAGAGACACTGGAAATGTGCTGCATGAGCTGCTGACGCATTAGTTGTAAATTACATTATTGTGTAATTAGGAATGTGGGCGGTCATCAATATGATCGGACGCTCAACGCCGCGACAAACTGCAGCCTCAGAAACGGCCACCGGGTCGATTGGAAACCCGTGACACCCCGGCCGCAGCACATCCTTCAATACATCATTATTTACTATCACTGACGGCGAGTCACACTTCAGCGGCGATATTTGTCGAGAAACGCGTCAATAACACAGAGGCTGGTGGGAAATGAAAGTGACAAAGGCTGATCAATTTCCTGTTTGCATGTACAGTATGCAAGCGTGTGCACGGGCGGGTGAGGCAGCACCCCGCCCTGCGGTGCCACTCTGCACATTACTGATTTATGCATGTGTATATTTGTTTGTCTTTCCCGATTGTTCGCATAAAAAAAAAAAAAAAACGTGTTTGCGGTCCTGTCATTGTTCCCGGAGTGTCTGTGGCGCTGGTGGGGGGGGGGGGGGGGGGGGGGGGGGGGTTTTGGACATTATGAAGATGGACGACGCTGTCAGAGCGGGATGGTGTTTGTCGCAATGCAAGCATTTTCTCCCACTCTGTTATCATTATCGTTGCTGATGTTATTGTTACAATGGCCATTTCAGGAAGCGGTTGAGCTGCCGAGACCGAAAGGCAGAAAAAGCGAAATGGGAAACGGAGACATTGGAATTCAAGGGGTGAATATGAGTTGTATAATATCTACATTTACAGATAATTGGGAGCATACAGCATGACTGCTGTGCCTTATGAAATCTTTATGGCTCTGTGTGTGGCCACGGTATAAGCGCGAGCGCCTACTAAAGGATGTTTCCAGGCTGATTTATTGTTCCTTAAGAACATTTGTATAGTTAATGGTCTAGTGCCAACTATGCTGCAAAACCAAGCATGAAGGAAGGTTAGGGCTCAGGGAACAATTTCAACTTTTATGAGCCTTGACGCACTTCACAAACCGAGTGGTGGCCATGAGCCATAATCAGAATTCAGCGGCAACTCCATCCATTTAACACGGGCAGAGACGCAACATAACTAATACAAATTAGAGCAAATGGTACAAGGGAGCATTAGCGATGTCATTGCCCTGATAGTCACAGTTTCCAGCTTCCACACTTTCATGACCACACATGTTAATGCTGTTTCTTCTTCTCCACCAACCCCCCCCCCCAAAAAACCCTTTTCTCTCTGTCTCACATGGTTGTCCTTTAGGAAGCCGGAGCAGGTGTGATAAATGCTGCCGTTTAAATCAAAGCACTCCCCCTCGCCCCCCTCAACCCCTCTGGGGAGAAGGAGGATGCCTCCATGCAGATTGATATCAGGAGGCTCAGCCATATCCTGCGAGGGCTGACTGATGGTCTGTCTGGATAAAAAATGAACTTTATTCCCAGCGTGCGAGCTATGATTCATGTACCTACCCCTCCTTCCCCAAAACCATTCCACGTATTCTCTCTGGAATCAGTATAGTACATCATATAGTGCCGCACCGCCTGACTACACCCAGCAAATACCAATCAGCTGTTTGTGGTTGCAAGTAATAAAACAAAGAATCGAACTAGCCCGTCTCTTATATTCCTCCACGTCCATCATAAAACGCTGTAAAAATAAACACATATTTGAAATCATCCTTCCCTCGAGTCTCATTTGGCAGCGACGCCGCTGTAAACAGAGCAAACGACTCACACGAGCCGGAGACGCGTTTGACCGCTGGTCTGCGTTCTGTCCCTGTGCCCTTCCATACCATCGTGAGTGACAGGCACACAGAAGCTCCGGGGTCACATTACTCACAGTTAGCATTCTGTTCTCCCTCCCTTTCCTGCGCTAAAAAACATGGTGAAGCATCGCACTTCCCGCTCCAAAAGCGAGTGGGTAGTGTGGGAGGTGGCGGTGCAAAAAAGACAACACAGGCCTGCTTTAGATTTCCAATTCAGTTGCCATCTGAAAGGAAATCTATAAACGCAGGGAGGGATAATGGCAAATGAATTATATTTAACGTCTCGCTACAGCCGCCGGCAGAAAAGTGACGCCTAATGGCGTCGCATCTTAAAGGACTCAAAATGTTTTGACACTTGATGTTGTGGAAATTTTCCTGGGGTCATTTGGGCTTTTATATTGTCTGGTCGTAAAAAAAAGTTGTTGGCTTATGCGCGACCACCACAGTCGTCCTCTTTAGGGCGGAGCTGCGGCGGAGGATAAAAGCGTTTTTTCTCTCCTGGAGGGTGTCGGTGTCGGTGGCATCGTGTTTCCATAATTGCACCCTATAAAAGTGTCGGATGGCTGATGCTTAAGGGTAATGAGAGAGCGGAGCAGGACAGGGAGGCGACATCCCGTAATTATCACCTCAAATCAAAAATTCAAAGAAATGAAAAACAAGGAAAACAGTGCCATATATACACCCCCCCCCCCTCCCATCTTATGTCTGTTTGACAGAGATATTACAAAGAGATGGGAAGGTGGGGAGTAATTCTCATCAACTTAATGGCAACCCAAACTCAATCAAGGCTGGAAAATAAGAATCAGGGTGACACATCCGCTCAAGAAAGTTGCTGTTACAAGGACGGTTGCGCTTCCCTTTGAGCGACATCACATCCAATCAGCACACTCCCGGGAAAGGAGGAATGTCAACACGTGAGCACGTCTTGTGACAGCTCAGGGTGCATCTCTATGGGTACTGGATGGACTCCCTCATATCTCACAGGCGTTCTGACACACACCAGTCACACACATCAGTCGACACAGTCAATCCCACAGGGATGGAAAAAGGCCAGAGCATAATCCTTGAGATGAAATTGAAACCCGTTGGGGCAGAGGGAATATAGCCCCAGCAGTGTATTCTGTTTGTCATTGATCAGAAGGTATTAAAACTATAATAGACATCTGTTAGCCATTGATCAAAGGTCATATGAAGCCTAACAGAGATTGGACAACAATAAAAAAATATAAAAAAAAATCAATAGCACAAATATTGGTTTTAGGGTAACTTCACATGAGCACTGTAACAATGATTAAAGAGCCTTCGCGGGAGGGCAGCGGTGGGAATTGTCCCCACGTCTATTCACTAAATGAAGAATGTTTTGGAGTAAATTAGTCTGTGGTGAAAATAAGAAATGAATTGCTGGGTTTATGGGGTGATGAAAGAGAGAAAGCTAATGGAAGAAAACAGATTTTGCAGCTTTATATCAAAAGGGAAAATGTTTTCTGCCACACAGAACACAGAAAAAAAGACACCCTTCAAAGGTTAAACCTGTAACACCCAGTTCTGGTGTATTGTTGGCCATTGTTGGAGATTTTTTCTGTGGAGGTGATTGAGGTACTTACCCTAATGACACCTCTGTTCCTGCAGTGTTCTCCTGTGTGACTTGATTGAATGGACACAGGGTGTAAGTGTACCTGCAGAGGGGACAAAAACAAAGGCCAACAATGAAAAAAAGAGACTTATCTGTTTTTTTTTTTTTTTTTTTTTACTACATTAATCATTTTTTATTGTTTGCCTACATTTAAAACAGCATGACTTCATCAAACTTCACAACTGTATAGTTTTAATTTCAGGTTCATCATTGACCATTTTAATTGGGATATTTTCAGCTGGAAATTAAAAAATTAAATGACAAAGATGTTTGACTAATTAAGAAACTGTTTAATTCCCCACTAGGGAACACTGTCAGTTTTTCAAGAGTAAAATATCCAGCTCAGTACATATTAATTCTTTAATTACACTATTTAGTGGATCCTATATCAAAACGTGTGTATTTAGAGAGTAGGAGAACTAGAATAACTTCACTATCTGTGTGTATTTCGCTCCTCAAAAGCTGACAAAAATGTGCCCATGCAGGTTTACACAACCATTTTTGTAACTAAAATGTAAATATCTGAATTTTGGGTCGACTTACAGCGCCGACAAGCAGAGCATAGTGGATATATAAGCCCCAGAGCAGGCGGTTACAGCTTTACCGAGCAGTGAGACTTCAGCCTCGGCGGCTACTCGTCGTGACAGGAGATTGACAAAGATCTACTAGCTGCCCGGCCACCCACAGCTCCTCAACCAAGGCGGAGAGGAGCACAGAGGAGGAAGCAATTAGCAGCGGCCATCACTAATGTACTTGCTGGGGATATTGCGCTGGAGTGTAGAGGCAGGATCACTAGCAACAAACTGATCAAAGGCCTTTGTGGGGAAAGCGACAGGTGGAAAAGGCAGTTGGGCTTTTTCCTTGACATTTGCACCATTTACACTGGCTGCTATAAAAGAGCAGAGGATGCCCAGACAACCACAACGAGGGGGAGAATGGGTCCAGGCGAGAGAGAGTGCAGGGTGGAGGGAATGAAATGGCTGTAGAGTGAATCGACGTGGGTTGGGGAAATTGTGGTGGTGGTGGTGGGGGGGGGGGGGGGGGGGCGATCAAAAGCTGTATCAGCGAAAAGCAAGATGAAAGAAAATGATGAAGAAAAACTGAGGATGGGGGTGGTGGGGGGGCAGTGGGAGAAAACCAAGCGGCTGACTGACTTTGTTTGCTCGTGCCCTTGTTTGCGAATCGTATTAAAACGCCTCTCATCTCAGAGACTTTCATTTATGCATCTAACCGTCTGCACGCGCCGCCACGAGGATGCCCCGCCCCCCATTTACCAGATAAGAGGGCAGGGGGGGAAAAAAAAATTAATAACAGAAACATTGCGTCTCGCTGTGACTAAGACTACAGGCCTTCCTCACGGCGGACAGTTTGACTCGTCATCGTAGGACAAGCACTGGATTTACAGATAACATTATTATTCAAGGGTCACAATAAGACAGACTGTGTTTTCATGGACAGCATTATTCTAAATAATAAGACATTTTTATTATGTTTCAATGAATTGTGACTAGAATGTTCCAATTATTTTTACACCTGTGCTCACGTGATACGTCTCCTGTGAGAACCCTTTGCCCCCGACAGGGAATAAGACTCGGTGCTGCGAGGTTCCCGCCAGGCTGCTGCATTTCTGTCTGTCGATAGGGTGAGCCCACCACTTCATCAAGTCTAAAATACCTCCTCAACTATTAAACGCCTTGAATTTTTGATGCGGGCCCTAATGCTCCCCTCAGGACCACTTGTAAATATGTTAGAGATCCCATGACCTTTCATCCATCTCCATCAACAAACCCACCGTGGGCCTCAGCACAGCCTGACAGGGCTGCTAGCTGGGCTGTGGAGTCTATTTCTCCACCGAAGAACAGCTGGCCTTGACACCTTCGCTCGGCTCCGGAGTTATATGACAAGTTAGCTGGACACCCACACATGAAAGACCTGAAAGAGCCGACCAGTGCTGCCTGGTGTTTGAAAGAGAAACTGTACAAAACTTGCAAAACAATGCCCAAACATTAAAAGCACAACCCACAACACAATGTGATAGCAGCCAAAGAGCCTCCCGTTCGAAACAAATGGCCAATAATTTAGAATTCCCGCCGTCATTGTTATATAAGACACTGGATTCATGAAGCTTGAAGGTGCAGCAACAACAGCGTCCGAACCTGAGCAGATGGAGCCTGAGGAAGGGGGCAAGGAAAAGGGGGTAACGTGGTGAAAAAGCAATCAACTGGGTCCCATCAGGGAGGACCCCTGTATGTCTGCGCCGTTCCCCCCCTCTCTATCACTCCCTTACCCTCAAGGCAAAACCATCCATCCCTGCCCACTTTTGCTGACACACTCCAGCCCCGCACGCACACACGCACACACGCACAGCTGTGTGTGCAGGGGTACAGTGATCTGACCTTGGGTGCTTGCCTCCACGTGGACGTTTGTGAGAACACAAAAGCAGCCAAGGCCAAACTGAAAATGTTGAAAAAGGGGTTAAAAAAAAAAAAAAGGAAGGAGAGGCTGGAAATGCAGAGGTGCAGGTTGATGAGCTCTTCCTCCTCCTGATGCAGACCTTTGCGATTCTGCCGCCCGAGTTACCACAATTAGGACACGGCAGCAAGGGCAAACAAGTAGGCTCACACGAAATGTCCTCAGCAGATGAGTGTGGCTTGGCAAGACGGAATATCTACTGAGAGCGACAAGGACAAACGTTTGGAGGAGAGGGACGGACAGCGGTGTAAATATAAAGGCAAGAAGACAAAGAGAAAAGTCAGAAGAAAGGTATTGAAGGAGGAAGAGGAGCGCAAAAGAGTGGGAGTGAATAACACCGCACTGATAGTGGCAACGTGCGCATGAATCACCGACTGAACAGGCCGCAGATACACTGGAATAAGGAACATGACTGCATAAAACCTGCAGGGTCACTGATTAAACATTTGAGAATAACTAGAAGACCGGTCTGAGCAGAAACCGATTTAGTTCCGTGATCTCCACACTGCAGCTCTGACACCAGCCATAATAAGTCGGCAGCGCGGTGTCGATCCGTGGCATTCTGCAGCTGGAAGGTGCACAGAGACCAAATATCTTAGATGCAACCCCAGGCTGTGTTTCTGGCTTCACTGGATCACACTGCAGGCTTAGGTTGCTGCGGATGGCTCTGGAGCAAAAACTAATATCAAATTGGAATATAAGCTTAGTGCACTTTTAGGCTAATTAAACAAATGCAAGGAGGTCAGATTAAAGACAATATGCTGAAGGTAAAGATATTACAACAACTGTCAAAACAGTGTTTGTGCAGGATAAGCAAATTTATTCGTAAGCACACTGAGATGGAGTCAAGAGAGGGGAGAGGGAGAGAGAGGGAGAAATGAAGCCCTTCTCCCACTAGACTGTTATGTGACAGCGTGGGTGGAGTTCACCGAGGGCGACACTGCAAACTCGAGCAACGTCAACAGCGGCTAATTGGTTTACATGTAATACTGGGCACACTCGGCAGGCATGTCAGGGGGTCAAAGGGGCCTCGGAAATATACAGTCACGTGGTCACCTCTTTAGTCGCACTTTAATAATAACTTTCAGAAGTTTAGAGAGAAGCAGCACTTTATTTTGACGGCGTGGCTGCGTAACCTCGGGTCACACATCTAGCACGAGCAATTCAACAATATTTCAAAACTTATATTTTGCTGTCTTAGACTAAGGAAAACAAGGAGAAAAAAATAATTAACCTAACCTACATTTGGACTGAATGTAAATACCATGTGAAGCGAGATAATATTGTTTTTCCAGGTGGAAAATATATAAAGGGCAGAAAAGGTCGGGCTGGAATAAACCATGGAAACAAAGTGTCACGAAAACAAGAAAACAAACCCTCTTTCCTCTGAGCCGAGTAATTGTGCGAGATAAAAATAATAGGAAATTTAATTGCTTTAGCACCTTACGCATGCACTGCACAAGGTGTTTACAACCAAATGCTCATAACAGCCACATTTACAGAAAAAGACATTTCACCAGAGGCGGAAATATTCACAAATATGATCCTAATTAAAATGACTTGAAATTAAATTCAACTGTTGATCATTTGGGGGTGAAAATGCCACTCTGTTGTTTTTGCTTTACTGGAGAAACTTGGCACTGTGTATCATCAACAATAACCTGGACAGTGATAAATTCAGTATAGATTAGTCCGCGTCAGTTTATCGGGTCAGGGAGTTTAAAGGTCTTGCATCACCACTTCAGTGAAGATTACTATGGGAGCGAGTGTTTTTTTCCACCACACTGCAAATGAGACATGTGTACTGCCAGTTCAAAGCAATGATTTTTAATCCTTCAGTGAGGAGGGACCGCAGGAAAATGAAGCTGCTCAGACGAAGACAGAATCTGCAGTATGTTTTAGTGCAGTTTGTGTAGTAAACAGCTGAATCACACATTGAGATTGTGATTTGTTGGAGCAGTGGGTGTGTGTGTAAAAGTCACAGCACGCCACTGGGATATTTATTCACTGTGAATATCCAGTCGCCCTAAAGTAAGTCAAGAGTCGCTGTGAAAATACATTTCAGAATCATTGTTGACTGTTAAGACAGAATCACACGTCTTGATAGGTGGAGACATCGAGTGTGTGTGTGAGAGTTTAACATCTGATTCATTAGTAAAAGCAGCGGGCTTGTCTGGCACCTCTTTTATCAGCAGATCCAGATTTAAGCTTTAACTCCACACCTCAGCTTAAGTGTGGTTTACAGCTGCGACTGCACTCTGGTTATCGTGCAGCTCGGCCTCTCCTGTGGGTCGGGCTGCTTGTTAGAGCCAACAGCCACTGGAATGTTACACAGCGGCTGCTTTTCAAGATATCTGGGTTTACAATGCGCTCAAAACATCTGATTTGATTGAGAAATTGACAAAAGTACAGGGACACGTTCACTTTCGAGACATGGGAATATTGTCCCAATACTTTTGTCCATGTCAGGTATGTGCGAGTCAAAGTCCCGACACAATTTCATGGCTTCAATAAAGCACCTACAGAGCCAGCAGACAGAAAACAAACACCTGTCCTCTGGATTCCAGCCCTCGCAGTGGAACCAGCCCCTGCACATGGTGTTCCTCCTTTTAACACCGCGGACAAGAACGAAAGTGGCACCTGGAAAAAGCGCTGGACTGAACTTGGATAAGTGCTGATGAGGTGACTTTTCAAACTTACAGAATCGCAGAGCTGGATGTGTTACAAAACAGTATTTCACGGTGCTTGTTTTCTCTCTTCTTGATTTCACTGCTGTCTCGCCACTTTATTGTTAAGCTGCAACAACGTTCTGTTTTTTTTTTTTTTTCCTTTTACAGTGAATCAATATAAAGGCAGAAAATTAGAGGAGCATCTATGCGTGCGAGGAATAAATGTGCGCTTAGAGAATGGGATCATCTTTCAGGGGTGCATCAATAGGAAAGAAACTAAAGGAGATGAAGGTGGGTGCGAGGTAGTTTTATTTATGTCTTTATGGCGGAAAAGTTCTGCAGCGTCTGGGTCTTTCTCCGACAGTAAAAGTATAAAAGTTCAGCTGTGATTAGACCTTAACTTTTTTAATGCTCATAAAATTTGAATAGTCAGCTCATCGCGACACTAGTGCAATTACGGAATCAGATTCCGGTGGTGTAACTAATATTAAGTGGGCTATTTAAAATTCAATCACAATGCCTGTGAGGTTGGGTCATTGCGTTTCCAGCCCAGAGATCCAGTATCAGTTCAAACCCACAGAGCCGGTTCAAGAAACAATTTCTCAGTTTACCCTCACTTTCCACATGGCGACCCACAAATTCAAGTTGGCGCCAAATGCCGCACAGTGTTTTCAATATGAATTTACTTTTCGTGACAGCTCCTCGTATTTGTGCCCTTGACGTTCTTAATGCAAAGCCAAGAGTCAATGCACACAGTTGACATTCTTATCTCATCATTCCTCGCTTCTGTGAAACAACAGAGGGAGATGGTGCTCGTGCAGCCGAGGCGTCTTTCCCACATAAAGTACGCAGGGGTAAAAAAAATAAAAATAAAAAAACAATAACAACAACTCAGAAAAGAGAAAGAGCTTCTCTCTGCATTTATATGCAAAGAATGGAAACAAAACGAGGCAATGTTGAAGCCAATCTAGCTTTCAGAGCCATCACTAAGGGCAAAGAGCCTCTGGCAGATCATTGAAAGCTACACCCTCCCTGCCATCGCTCAAGATATTACATTATTATTGCTGCTATTCTCTCCTCAAAAAAAAGGTGAAGGCTGAGGCGTGAGGAAGATTTGATGGGAGCTGAGGCTGCAGCTGCTCAGAGCGGCTCTTTAAAATCTTCTGGAGATGCATTGAGGGGAACAGTGGAATCATTTAAAGTATTTTATATTTGTTACGTAGCGTCGGATTAATCTCCCATATCAAAAGGGATTAACAACAGAGGGAAATGAGATCGTATTGTCACGTTAATACCTACTTTGACATTAGTTTTCCGAGCTAACTGCTACGGGAATCAGGAGACCCAATAAACTTTTCTGACTATCTACATGATGATGGACATGACAGGAAAAAAATACCAGCCGACTTTATTCGAAGAGGAGTTAACGTGGGTGTGGAGAAAGCTGGCTTTAAATAATTTTACACTTTTCCAATTCAAAGGGTGTAAAGAACACGGATAAAGAGTGTGAGGAAATCAACAGCATAACTTGAGGTGATAATTAGAGTTCCCACATTAAGAGTGAAAACAGAAGAGCTGAACCAACAATCAGAGGCTTTGAGACTTTTGAAAATCCCTGTGAAAACTCTGCTCACAAGAGACTCTGTTTGCACAGCGAGGGCAGTGTCGGGAAAAAAAACAACAGAGCGCAGGTGGAGCTTTCACCATTCTGGTAATTAATAACAGCACAGGAAGGACGCACAACAAATGTTTGTTTTTTTTCAGGAAAATAGAAACAATAGACGGTAGAATTAAGCATATTAATTATCAATAGAATATTTATTTTATTCTATTACCAACTTGAATTTTGAAAACAGCTTTTGACTGTATAAAATTTCATGCAATATTTGCCTCAAACACTATTTCTAGGAAACAGACGGTGGGGCTCAGCTAATCCTCCTCACTGTATGGGCCTATTTACAGAGAAGACCAGCTGCTTCAGAGTTAATCAAAAAATACGGTTAAGTTTGGTTTCGTCATGACGGATAACAAGCAAACAGGAAGAAGCTCATGTCGGGAAATTCTAAATTTCCGGTGACATTCAAGCCTTATTTTTTCCAGTTGCATCATAAAATATTCCAATGCTATGCATCTCATTTAAATTAGACTCATTTTCGGGGGTGCAGCGCTCCGGGTTCAGGGAGAGAGCAATAAGTCACAAGAGTGTTTTTCACACCGACAGCAGCACCACACCTGGTGACAGAGGGAGTCTGGGGGCTCATTGGCTGGGACAGGAAGTCCTTAAAAGGCAAGCTGAAGAACCTAAAGTCGTTCAATGTTCTCGCGGCTCGGTTCGGCTACAGCACAATGACCGCGCAACAGCACGCAACTGAAATCTTAAGCTGCCGTAATGCCCTCAAAGTAGGACACCGACGACAAAAATAAAGATGATGAACTTGGCTCTGCCTCACCTCGTTCTGACTAAGACACAGGAAGTCCTGGTGCGCCGTGACAAGCTGCTCTAAACGAGATAGGAAAAGTTGTGTTTCAGCACAACCAACACACCGACACTCTGCCCATTCCTCTGGCTGTGAGCTTGGCAGGATAACAGAGACTGATGAGATATGATGCTTTTATGACCCCACCAGGCACACGTGCACTCGCTGCCAGCCCACTGGTCTGCCGGGCCAACGGAAAAACTCCTGCTACGTCAGATGGTCACCCCCGCTGATGACTGGGCACGGTCCCCGCGACTTCAGTTGCTTACAGGAAGGAACTAGCATCTTGACAGCCAATGGCTTTGTTGAATCACAATTAGGTGAGGAAGGCAGCGATTCAAAAAAGGAAAAAGAAAAAAAAAACAGGAGGAGGACCCAGCCTTTTCCAGAGCTTTACAAATAAACACAGTCATAAATGTCAAGTTTTCAGCAAGAAAAAAAAAAAAAATCATGACAAGATAAAATGAGCCTGAAAAGGATGCTAAAGGGGCCGTTTTTAAATATGAGTGATTGTACAAGCAAGTATTATCTGTGATGCAGTTTGTGCCGTAAATATTTGCTCGCATCCCAGAGTCAAAACATTTCCCAACAACTAGTACACTGATGTCTATATTTAAAGAATACCAAACATAAAATGAGAATATCTCATTGTCAGACCATATTCATATGGACCAACATGTTAGTTTTAGATTTAATAAAAAGCTTATTTTTTTTTTTAAGATCAGATTTTCCTTGACACGACATAACGCTGAATGTTTCAAAGCAGATTCATGTCATTGTCCTGCTCCCTCTGTTATTGACAAATTAGTGAATGTGACCTTTTGAAGTTAATTAACTGCATGAGCAGCTCATTAAGAGCAATGTTAAATTTCATGCTTTAATTTAACAACAGTGTCTGTGCCACATCTATCATAATTTGAAAGCCACTGGCTGTGACAGAGTGCTCGCGCTCTGAGGCACGGCCCTGTGTAAGCATCTACCAAAGCACCGCCACTTATTTTAGCGACATTCCAATTAATACGGCGAGCTAGACTTCAGCCTCTCCGTGCCTTTAATAAACCGAGGCTAACTAGGTTTGCATATCACTTGTGTGCATTTGTACATTGTTGGCTGTTTGTTTCCTTTGCCTTTTCCATCAAGTTCCAAAAGACCTTTATGTTGACGCTGGGGAAAGTAAATGACTGTTAAATGACGCTGACATTGAAAGTAAATTTCCTCTTTTAACACCTTCTCTTCCCCACTTCCTGGCGTGTCACACGCTTTTATTTACCTTATTTCCAGTGAGAGGTTCACTGAAAGGTTCCTGACAAAACGCTTGCCCTCCACACACTGCAAACGACTTCGTGTCGAGATTCCAACGGCCCTGTCAGCTCTTATTTGCGACAGGATATTATTTATGGCACAGCTGTTATGAGCGCGACCATGTATACGGCTCTTCATTTCCATGTTGCTCTCACGGCAGTCAACAGACACGTCGAGGACTCGGCGCCACCCGCCTTGGTTGATATCCAATTTGAAACAGCTCCCTCTAGGCCATCGTGATGGAGTCTCTTTCTTCCCTCGAAGACCCAGCGCTCTGTTAAAGGCCATGTGATGTTCCGCAGACAGTTGGAAGTGTCACTTGTGCTGCGTTATCCTTCTCTCTTCTCTGTCAGAGCTGAACCACAGTGGCGGGCATGACTCACTGGAGTGCTGTACTTTCTAATGACACGAGCGCGGAGGCTGAGTCAATCTGACCTGACAGTCTTGCATAAATCACGGCCCTTCGATTTAAGTTGCTTTGAGGAGTGTCAACAAATCCACGGGAGGAATATTAGACTCTGCTGTAGGTAGGGGCTCCGCCTCTGAGAGCTCATTATGGGGTGTCTTCCTTCATGCTGTGCCAGGCTGTGTTGACGGAATTGCCAAGCTCATTCCTGATTCACTGGCAGGAGCCGGCGTTTTTAAATTCCCGACTTGTGATAAGAGCGCATGCACCAGCACCCTAAAGACCATTTCAGGGGGGAAATGCAGGGATATTTGATGGGTGCATTTCTGAGGTGAGCGTCAGTGTGATGTAAAAAAAAAAAAAAAAGGCACGTCAATAAATGATCGCGCACCGAAAACAACCTTGCGCTCTTTGCTTTTATTCATGCCGTTTATAATCTTTAGAGAGGGCAGCATGGAGAGAGCCACTACGCTGCGTTTACGTTCTAATCTCCGCGCTAATCTCTCCACTTGAAGCTGTTGAGCAGCAAAAAGGCTGTTTCCTCCCGTCTGAAATCAAAAGAATTAAGATTTTTTTTTTTTTTTTCCCCTGGACAAACAAGAGACAGCTGCAAGCCCCAGCTCTCAAAAGGGATTCACGCCATTATGAGGCAAGACACATGCAAGGAAAGAACTCAACAAAGGGCCGCGGAGAGCAGTGTTCTCCATCACTAAGGCAAAGGAAGGAAACCCACGGATGGAATGAAACAGAAGTTTAACAAGCCTGGCCTGAAGTAAATGCGACTCCTGAAAATCAGCCATTTCTATTTCCTTACTCCATTAAGGCGGTCTAATAAACCACGCTGCTCTACACGTGTCAGTCTCACCAAATGATCCCCCCCACTGGATTCGTTTGAAATCTGCTCTCTGCCAGTTGAATTCCATCAATTTAAATAATGCACAGCTATTAGTTATATTAAATATAGGAAACCTAGGAAACTTTTATGGCTCCCGGCGTTTTTTTTTTTTTTTTTTTTCAAATATTGGCCGATGCTCAAGGGAAAAAAAAAAAAAAGAGGAGGGCAATTTAATCAAATGTGAGCGATCTCAACAGGGGAGGGCGGAGGTTTCAAACGATGATGAAGAAGCAGGAGCGAGAGGCGAGTGCTTCTGTTCCATTACCGGAGAGGAACTGTAGCTCTGCTAGTTTGATACTCGCGGCCCTGGGAGGGAGTGCTATAGAAAGCCACTGGTTTATGTGTCTGTCAATGTCAAGTCTTCTCAGGATCACGGTTCAAGGCGAACAGCAAGTATAAAGGGGGGAAAGGGAGGGGGACTGGTACATCGCTGAGAGGGTGCTGTTAGGTCAAAGGACCTTCAACTGAGTTGACACTATTGGATATTGTGCTCTTCAGTGATTTGAAGGATGGAAAATAACATGGAGTGCATGGTGCCAACAGGCCAGGGAAAGAAAGGCAACAGAGCGCAGGATGGGTTTCTGTGCAAAAGGTTGAGAGTGTGCGATTGAGAGAACTACACCAACTTGATACAGCTCAGAAGAATGGGATTAAACCTTCAGGACTCTTTATTTATCTATTACACATCACAGCCTGTGCTACAGCCATTTATGGCCTAAATACTGAAGAGACTTGACCTCAAGCTGAATTCTGGATAGAAGAAATGGTTTCTCACCTAAACACTCGAGTAAAGGACTTTTCTGCAAAACACTAAATCCGACATTAGCACATCAAAATAAAATATCATAGAACCACTACTAGAATAATACTACAGAATGGATTTCTGTAGATGGGATATTTGAAATTGAATCTTTCATCTGCTCGTCTAAATCCTTAATTTGAGCAGCTCTCCTCCTCAATATCACACAAGGCCCACATTACAGCATAAAAGCGCCAGCACCCAATGTGCCGTGCTCTTATTTCATACTGTCCACATAAAAAAGAAACAGATTTTTCCGGTGCAACTCTCCCTTTCCATAATCGTAAACGGCCAAGTAAGCAAACAAATCACACTGGTGTATAAGGGCATGGGAAAACCACTGATTCCAAGGATGTCTTAAAAAATGTATTTGCAGTGCAGATCTCAGAGCAGATCTCAGATAATTTTCTTTCCAAACTGCAACCACCCACAGGCTTCTGAAGCTCCAGCTGGCAAGCAATCCTGAGGAGAACAGATTCTTCCCCAGCAGGGGCCATAGGGATGCATCGAGAGAGAGTAAAAGAAGCTCATTCTGTTGATTAAATTTAGTTGATTTAGCTGCTTCGCTTCTGCAGGGCGACATGGAGCTCACAAATTATCAACTTTAAATGGTGGATCTTAACTGAGAGGGTTCAGAGTGGCTGCAGAAAGAATTTTGTTTGAGTACAGTAGGAGCGCAAAATAAGATGGATTCCAGCCTCTAGTTAATAGAAGAGTTTCTGATCTTTAAAACCATTCTGCTTTTCTATCCAGTGAGTTTTATGGCTGCCTGCTGAGCGACGGTTTTGTGCAAGTAATTGGTTTCCATGATTTCCATTCTTCAGAGCCACATATGACTAAAAAACGCTTCCCACAATTAATCGTCAAAACCATAAAAATGCATCTGTCTGACTGTGAGTGGTTTTTATTGCTATCATGTATTTTTGAACACAGCCAGAGAACAATGTCAGAACTATTTTCCACATTCGTGCAGATAATAAGTCTGTAAATAAATATATATATATATATATATAATGAAAATGCAAGTACTTACTCATATACACTCAGCTTATAACACTGGCTGTTCAAAAACAGGAACTCCCAATCCGTCCCATAGTCTATGGCCAGCTTCTTCTGGAGATCACTGTGGAAAGAAAATAGATTTAATAGAAATATCTGGAGCAGAAAACATGGACAGATTTAAAAATAAGGCTAAATTGAATGTATGGAATGGTTTTAGTAAAAAAAAAAAATCTGCAGTACAATAACACAAATGCTCTTTTTTGCGAGACAATTGTTTTTAAATGAACTGAATGTGGGCCAGTTAGTGTAAATCTCAGACAAGCGGCTGTAATAACCCCTGGATGACTCCTAACTGTGCTGACGATGTAGCTTCATTTTCCTTAATACTTTCAGCGACTGACTTCTTGGATAGTGTGTTGATGAGGTGGCCCTTTAAAGCTCATTTCTATTCAGCATCTCCAATTATCTGAGCTGGTGAGGGCAGCTTTTCTTCGCTAATCGCAAATAAGGATACCGAGCCCCATCTCTTAACGGCGAGCGGGCCCTTATTTCCATATTCATAACGCCGAACTGCTAATGGGGTTAACAAATGTTTAGGGAGGGTGATTGTTTCGCTTGAGGTTGATAAGGTAGGGCGGCGCACGGGGAGGATTTGGGGGTCAGAAAAGAAATGCACGTTGCGCAACTGTGTGGGCACGCGATCCTCGGCGGGGCAGGGGTCATAACACTCGTGCGGGGAGTCAATTTTTCTGGAAAAATTCCCTTTGCAGCAGACAAAAGGAATAAGATCCTAAAGGTATGAAAACGCAAATGCTAGGCGACTAATATATGCATTCTGATAAAGGCCTTGGCCTGGGGAGAGCATGAGGGAAGACAAAAACAGATCTAGTGCTCTAACACGCATAAACGATAGTGAGTAATTTCACCAGGAGCGATGTGAATAAGGTGGACAATGAAGAAATGGAGCAACTGAAGTCATGCCAGATCTTTTTCCCCTCTCCCCCCCCCTCACGCTGGCATTTGTTCAGGGGAGAATTTCTTGACCTTTCGGTAACTGCCATCTCTGTGGTCGGCTCTCCTTACTCCCTACTGTAATGAACAGTCTGCCGGCCCGAGGGCCGCTGTAGCTGCTTATCAGCTCTGTGGAAACATTCGTGAGGGAGTGAAAGTATGTCACAGGAATTCTCACCCAGAAGTGCGCAGGGTTTTATCCCCATTTCAGCTGTTGCAAGCAGTGGAAGTGCAACTGTAAGCTACGATGTCAGGAGGTAAAGAATTATATCAAGCTCAACAGTAAAAATTCCATTTTTTTCTTTTTAATATTCAGGCAGAAATGCTTCACTATCCCAGCTACACTTAGCATAAGCCACACGATTGTGACACGATGTTATATGCTCCTGTGTTTTAATATTATTCACGGTTGCAAAAGGTAGCAATACCCACAATCCTCAGGTGTAATAGCAATATATGTAATTAGTACAGCTGTTTCCCACAACCACGTAAGTCATGTCTGCGCCATGAGAACACCAATGTTTACACTTGGTTACTTATCACTATTAAATGATTTATGCATACAAGACACAACCCACAATATATTCTAACACTATATCAATAACAAGGTTAAATTCAAAAGTATTAAAAATGGCAAAACAAATGGCGAGCTGACTTGGCAGACAAGTTGGCAGAGACTGTTCCACCTTAATATAATTAAATGTCTCAGAGTATTTAAGGAGACTGTGGTTATTCTAAAGGACACTAGGACATTTTGTCAATGAATATAGAAAACAATAAAAGTTTTTTTTTGTGTGCCAATACTGTTTTAAAAAAACACCAGAGAGGCTTTAACAGATTAGAGGCAGACCATCTATGAATCACAGGCCTACCCACCAGAGCACAGTAGGCACTCAATTGCATTTTTTTTCCCTTTGTTTAAAATTAGCCTTGTGTATCACACAGTGCAAATTCATTACTGTGCAGCTTTCCTCTCTACGTTAGCACAGACGGATGGAGTCTATTTTAAGGCCCGGCTGTTACATACCATGCTATCCTGCTCATAATAGCGATGTGCGACACAAACGCCGGCTTTAGCAGGAGATACAATGAGAGCTAACAGCTGCTACTATTTCTCTCTTATCTCTCATTTACCTGATTTCCATGTTGACTGTATCATAGGCTTCCTCCACCTTCTTCAGATTTGTCGCCTCCCAATTTGCAGCTGGAGAACACAAAAGGTTAAGCAATTCAGAGTTTTGGCATCTGGGCAGTTGTGTGTTGTCAAACAGTGGAGTCATGCACAGCTGGGAGAGGAGCACATTATACGCATATAACGAGAAACGTGTGATTTCCAGGAGCCGCGGAGACCGAGAGGGCCGCGGGCTTATTAGTTTCACACTGACGACTGTGTTGACAGCGACTGAGAGAAAAGAAGTGAGGGGGGTGACCACAGCTCCATGTAAGTGTGTCCATAGTGTCTCAAGATGTCAGACTCAAATTTAATGCAAGAGAGATTCAAACATCCTTCACGTAATTGTGAGTGGTGATCATAAAGACACTTTAGGTTTCAAATGAATACTTGAGACTTCCAATAGAAAAACAAAAAAACAACTGGAAAAAACATCAAATGAAGCAGCAGATTAACGAGTTATTTTGTGGGTGGACACTGTCTTTCAGTGCAGAGTCAAATGCAAAGCCTGAAGATGGAAAAGTTGGCTGCGGACAGAAAGTGAAGCGAGGCTGAAATGACTCGGATGGACCTGGGGATTCGGTCCCCTGGAATCAAACAGGTTCATCTCTGTCGTCGAGGAAACTCTGGCCGGGGCCATCCGCCGTGGCAACAGAAAAGGAATGTGTATGCAGTGCGGACTATGTGGGAAGCTGTCACAGCCCGGGCCTGAATACCAATTAGCCTGTTCCTTGCATGTGGTCTCAGCTGGTTGCCCATAAAGATACCCCCCCCCCCACGCAATTCCCCCAGCACTTATTTCTCGCCGAACCAGTACAGATGTGATGTGTCCAAGAGGCAAGCTGTGATTTTCCATGCTGTAATGGCTATTTTTATAGAGCCAAGAAGGGAAGATCTGTCCCCAGCTCACCTCTGATCCCCTCAAACTCTTTCAGAAAATCACAGTCACACAAAAATGATCGCCACAGCTCTTGCATACGATCAGGTTCCTGCTCTTGCCCTATTTCTCTCTCTCTCTCTCACACACAGACACACAGAGAGCAATCATCAGGCTCAGCAATGACAAAAGGAGACTCAGAATCCCAAGTGGGTGACATTTGACCCCTTGCAGCAGCCCAGTCATACATGGAGAGAGTGGTGTTGGCGAGGGGGGGGGGGGTGGTATGGGAAGGGGGGGGGGTGGGGAAGGGAGGAGATAGACTCGGGGAGAGCAGCCAGCCGTGCAGAAGCACCCAGAGCAGGGAACACAGGGCGAGTAAAGCCTCCCGAATGCTCTCTGCACCAGTCAGGCCGACATAACCTGCGGCTGATGTACAGTGTACCAAAAAGACCTCGTGCTTCTGCTCTAATGACTGCAAGGATTAGATTAACGGTTGTACGGTCAATGGATGTCACGGCTTCACAATCAGAATAAATTGACTGTGTTTAGCCTGTTTTCTATAAGCTACCTCTGCAAGTTGAACCTAATTAGCACATCCTAATTGTTTAATGTCATGCATAGGAGGTAAATTGCTATTATCTGCATTTGTGGGGGTCTTCGGATTGAAATGTAGGACAAATGATTTCACATTGAAGCGAAAAATTGACCTCAGGAAGTGTACTGTACTTTGCTTTTAGCACTAGACACTACCAAGAGGGTTGTTAAACCACACAGGCCGAGTTCGAAAATAGAAGAGGAGGTATACACAGTATAGTGTATGTCATCTCCTGCCTGAGGTCTCCTGTGCATACGCGCCTCGAGTCGGAGACTAGAGATGCTCTGTTTGCGCGCAAGTGGATCAATAGGAAAGGTAATTTCTCTGCAGCTCTAAGAAAAGAAGCCCAGCTTGTTTGATGCAACGCGCGCCGTGGCCACGCTCAACAAAACAAAGGCAGAAATGCAGTGCGGCCCACCTTGAACCACAGACGAGCCACAGACACCTTCAGCATGATTATGTCAACTATGATGCACATGTAGGTGTTTGCTTTGTTGCCTGCATGAGGCTGCTCCAGCCTCCATGATGCCTCTTATTCACTTTCCTTCATGACTTCTTTCATTCACGCCACCCATCACCTCCCCTCCTGCGTTTTTTTTTATTTTGACTTTTACATTCTACTCGGCTTCAACATATTCATCCTGAGCTCCTCGGAGTCTTCCTGTCACCCTCAGCTCACTCGCCCTGTCTCCTCCGTTTCCCTCAGTTTTACTCGCCTCAACATGACGAACTTGCTCCGACTGCAGAGTGAGGAGAGGGAGGGCGGGAGGGCTAAAATACAGGTTGAGGACTCCGGTAATGACTCCTGCAATGAAATGTTTATGGCAGCCTATAACAACGAACAAGGGGACTTTCAGATAGTGTCAATGGGATTGGCGATTGCATTAAAGCCCACCTGCTGCCATGAAACGTGTACGCCCAGAGGTGCAAATGATGCTGTTTTAAAAGAAGCTGTTTGCAAAAATAAACTAACAAAAGGCCATAGAACAGGTGTTGCATGAGCCATAGAGGGAGGCATGTTTGCATTTTAATCTTGTACAGGACATATTAGACCAAAAACATCGAGCTGGAATGCAGGGTTATTTTTCTGTCTCCTTATGTTTGATGCATCCAGATCTCACAAATGACTGAGTCTGTAGCACAGGCTGCTGGGAGTTGAGAAGAGGTCAATCTCGCCCCCTGCATAATCGCTGTGTTGGAGTGTCTGATTGTATTAGAGGTGAGTGAATAACAGTGGCTGGCAGAAATAGCATCATGTTTTGAACTATCAGTGCAATTCCTAGCTGTGTGACTGAGTCAGTTTTGAATTCACTCTCCCACACTCTCCCTGCAACTCTTTTTTAACCACAGTGATTGAAGGACAAGTGCAGACATGGAAATTAGGAACGGGTCCATTCACTGCAAATCTGCTATTTGATCAAACGTCTATTAGCGAGTGATGCAGGTGGCGAGCAACAGTGAGCTGCTATGATCCACATCCGCATTGTGAAATACCAAAACGCAAGGTAAAAGTACTAGTTAAATATTTTTGACTCAGGGACAAATTGTTTTTACATTTTCCAGTCCTCCTTCTATAAATATAATACTCACTTTTTTTAAATTCTTGGCAAGAAATAAGATAAGAATAATTATCAAAACGTTACAGATTGCCCTGCAATTAAGTACTAACCCCACGTTCTATCTCCAACAATTTTTTTTTAATGCAAATAAAAACATGCCTAACTGAGATGGCAAGGTGTTAATGTGATAACAGTATTCCACTCATGCCACAGAGTAAAATGCATGTAAATGTGGCACTCAGAGTCAACTGCTCATATTACCATGACGATGCTTAATCACGGTTTAACATTTATAACAGGGGGGAGGGGGGCAATGAGCAGAATAAACAGTCTGTGTGGTGGTGTGAGTTCACTCTGCAACAACTGGGTGCTGCTTATGAATATGGATGATGTAACAAATGCCTAGGAGCTGACCTACTTCCGCGTCTCCTCCGCTCATGACTTGGTCCCCTTCCGGGGTAACTGTCATTTTGCAACATGCTGTAATAGCGGGAAGCATGCGACGCTCATGTACAAATCGACATGCTCCCTTTCGACGGTTTCGCAAAACCGGCGATCTGCGGGCGCCGAGGAAGGGGCGCTCGGCAGGGGGTCGCGCAGCGGCAGGAACAGCCCAGGTCTGGTAATGACAGGTTATTCATTCACCACATGAATACTGACATGAGAGTTTTGACAAGCTGATCGTTTTTGCTGTAGATGTCAGAATCAAGCAGTCGATATTCAGTGGTATTCGTGTTTAAAAAAAAAAAAAACACAACTAACGTCTGAGCGTGTATTCAAGCAGTCATGTGACAGGAATACAAGGAAATGAAAGGAATGGAGTAAATGTATGACGGACAAGTGCGCACAGACAAAAGTGAGCTCTCGACATAACTGGGGCTTCACACTGGAGAGTACTCGTCTGCTCCATCTCATAAAATATCTTTATCTGGGATCATCTTGGTGCAATGCCAAACGCTGTTAGCTTCAGGAGCTGGGAAAGAAAAAATCTATTTCAGACAGCGTAAGAGACAGAAAGCTGGCAGCTGCTCACATCAGACTTCCAACATTTGATAAGTGAAAATGGGCTGATTTGGTGTATGCCTCCGATGGTTGCAATCCAATACATCCCTCCTGTGGCTATCAAAACACACAAACAAGGTTGAGCGAGGGTGAGAGGCAAATCGTTTCAACCTCTCGACAGCTTAATGGAAGGAGAAGGGAAAAAATGCACTAGTGGCTCATTCTATAGCGAAAGGAAGCTCCGTGCACTTTTCCGTCATCTCTTGACCCTGCCTTTGCTGGCTCCGTCGAAACCAGCACTAAAGGTGAGCACAATTATGTTTCAAGGACGCGCTACCCTCAGCTGGGGTCGGGGGGGTCTTGCCAAGCACCACGTTAATGGCAACACCCCTCCTGCTTAACATTTCACATCTAATTTGGAAAGTGCTGAACAGAGCCTTTAATTAACATCAGCCCTTGCCAAGGTTTGCAACCTGCCAGAGCGCCGATCCCCGCGCTCTCTTACACGCCAAGGCCCCGCTGCCTCACACGCCAATTCATTTGTTGAGTGCTGAGATGCACTGGCTTAGAAAAGCTCCCTGGTCACCCCAATGTGAACTGAGGGACGCGCTGAAGTATTTGTACGTGGGAGTCAGAGGTGTAGGAGGGAAATTTATGTAGAGAGCCATCAAGCCAGCGTTTTCTAAAACGAGACGCTCATTAAATGAGCAGCTAATTTCACTTTAGCAGCAGGATGTTGAGATGAAGCACCATAACAGAATTATGATAAATATCATAGACTGATAAGAGAAGTGGTTGTGCGCTGAAAATAAATAAGCTTCTTCCACGATTCAGTGAATCTCCAGGAACACATTGTGAGAGCTGTAGGGAGGTTTTTTTTTTTTTTTTTTTTTTTACTCGGAACTGAGTTCCTCTCCCGATGACTGAGCTTGCCAGTTCAGAGCCCCATGATGAGCAGCCGACACAGACACTGCAGGAAGGAGTGAGTCTGCGTGTCTTAGCCCCGCCCCCGCGGACTGCAAAAAGTTCGAGAAGTTCCACTTAAAACTGCACCTCCGCCACTTCCGGAGAATAAAAACCCACAGAAGCAGGGTTCACAGTGCCATCCAGCTGAGAGCAGACAGGCAGCAGATGGCACAAAATGTGGTCAACCAAAATTGCATTGCGCTGCTGGACCTGCCAGTGACGCACGCACACACACACACACACCCTTCTGTAGCTCACACTGAGTCACTAAATTACTGAACAGGGAAAATCCTCACTGCACCTCAGGAAAATGCCACAGCGACTGCACCAAGCTTGATCCCCTAATCTCAAGTGATGACAAATCTGCTTCCTGATACACGTTTAACTGGCAGGATATGAGCCACATGTAAAAAACGCGCACACACAAAAAAAAAGGTCGCTCCTGAGGATCCGAGTGGGAGAGGACCTGGAGTGGCAGTTAGCGGTTTATAATCTGTGGCGCACGCTGGCTGCGCGCGCACTAAATGGTCACTGGGCAGCTCAATCTGCATGGTGGCCCCCAACCAGCAGCGTTAGCACTACGGATGGCACGCACTGCGAGGGAAACAGATGAGTCGGCCGCGGCTCAGCAAGGACCAACTGAAATAGGAGCAGTGATGATAGCACCATGGACAGCGCCAGTTTGCCCGCTCTATGTCAGCACCGCGGAGAGCGCTTGCTGAGCACGCACCAAAGAAAGTGGACCACACGGAAAAGGCTGTGTGAGCAACACTAACACAACAACATCAGCACAGACGCAGAGTCAAAGCAGCTCCTTTCATGCTGTTTCTTTTTTTTTTTTATTATTACTTTTGCCAGTGTTGATCTGCACCACATCTGACCAGAGGGGCTGGGATTCAGACGCTGCTCGATTCGCCGAAACTCGTGCCAGGATCATAATCCGCGGTTAGTGGAAGTGACAGCGTTTGTTTCACGCTTTCAGGGGACACT
This sequence comes from Pseudorhombus dupliciocellatus, assembly GCA_016785235.1. Lineage (NCBI taxonomy): Eukaryota > Metazoa > Chordata > Actinopteri > Pleuronectiformes > Paralichthyidae > Pseudorhombus > Pseudorhombus dupliciocellatus. The sequence goes on from JAFBJW010000098.1 coordinate 2,270,951, forward strand.
GGGAGAACAAGAGCCCCACAGAAATACGTCATCATTTGCATACAGGAAGTGAATGCCTGTCGACGCCGCTGCACTTTAGCTTCGCTAAATGGGGGCTTTGCAGGGGGATGTCAGACAAATTAAAGAGGTAAAGGGTGCAAGGGGAAGACAAACATGAGCTCTCACACATACAGGCATGCTGGCACACACACACAACGAATCAAGCCTGTGAGTGGTGGAGGTGTTGCCTGTAGAACAATGAAGTACGGGGGGAGGGTGATGCTGTTGCGGGTGATGGGTGTTTTTGTAGGAACCGCAGGGCAATGAGCCTGGGAGATGTTTTTTTTTCTGGAAAGTGGCGATTTAGAGAGGCAGCAGCTGTTGCTGGGATATAGTGGAACATCCCTGACTGGCTTATCTCAGCAGCGCCGCCATCAGTTGAGTGAGGGCACTGCTGAGCTCCACCAGTTTCAAAGCCCCTGAAGGAGGCGGGTTGGTGGAGATGAGCTTGTTGACCTTCAGTCTTCCCAACAGCAGCAGCTCTTTGTCAGATATATATATATATATATTATATACAGGCTATGTGTGCGTGTGGTCCTGACATACATCTCCACTCTACATCAGTCTAATCGGGGGGAAAGAAGGAGAAGGGAGAACGACAAGTGCGAGTCAAGCTGTCACGCTACGGCTGGAGATTCACTCCGGGATAGATCTCCCTGGCCCTGGAGCGTGGCTCCTTATAGCAGCAAGCTCAGTTCTGACACACAAACACATAATGAGCGGATGATGGCACTACACCTGCATGCTACCAAGAAGACAAGTCTCCAAACAGTCCATGCAGAACTGGACTTCTTTTTTTTTTTTCTCAAAGCGTGATGCAGATGCTGCTCTACTCTGCATTAGTTATTACCTTCTCCATCCATAATGAATAACTTTGGGCTATACTTTACTGATTCATGTACCTTTCAGGGAAAATCCCAAACTGCAGGTTTGTACAATCAAGCGGTGCCGTATATTTACTGTACTTTGGCTTCATGTTATCTATTATGCAGTAGTGTCAGTACAGTCATTTTCAAATTACACAAGTGCTTCAAATTAACTATTCCATCCTTATTCCTCAAAGGAGCGCCTTTTTTTTTTCCTCCCACCACATTTCCAGACAGACCCATCTGCCTCATTTACTTTTACAACCGTCCTTAATCCCCACTGGGATGAGCATGTTACCTCCTTCTCTCCTCGCGCAATTATGATCAAAAGCCGCCTGTACGTGGGCACGTGCGCGTTTGTTTGTCGGCGTGAGGAAAACAAGTGTGGACAAAACAAATGGGCGCCAGAATCCTCATGTGTCAGTTAATTATTTCCTGCGCTCCTGATGATGTGGCCGACAGAAGACGCGGCTTAAGACGGATGAGGGCACAGCTTTGTGAAGGCGCACCGGCCCCTTTATATAATACTGGAACTGAAGGCGAGGGACGGGGCTCTGGCTACCAACACTGATACAACAGACGCAGCCTGATGGCAATTATTTAGACGTCCACTTGCTAATTATAATGGAGGATGACAGGTGCCCGAAACAATTTGAGCGCAAACTGCCTGTGAGCTTCCGCGTGTGGTTGTCTCTGCCTATGATTGGAGATAAAGATAGCCGAGCCAATGTCTCGTCAAACAAACGTCTCTCTTACTCCTCGGCTGGGCTCCGCTGCTCCTGATGCTTCCTGATGAGCGACTTGTTACTGAGATACTGCGTGTTGGTGGCTCCAGCCGTTACCTGGAGCTAATTGTAACAGACCCGAGAGGTAAGAAGCAGCTTATGAACGGCAGTCACCCGCCCCCGCAAAGACAATTAAAGGGACGCTCGATTACAATGTTTTGATCATTCTGATGGGTGTTGGATTCATTTTCAACAAATCAAAGTGGCAAGAATGTAATTTTTACGCATTATCTGTTGTTATTGTATGCAATTTTTTTTCCTACTGTTTACTGAAGGACACACTGAAGAGTTATTTTACCTTTATGCTTATTTTTCAAAGACAAAAAAACAAGCTACTCCAACCCCTGCATTCCAGAAAAGTCTTTCTTCCTGTGAGTTTTTACAGCCTGAGCAAATCCAATCAATCAATCAGATGAGCCATCCCCTCACATCTCAACAAGCAGCACCATTTACTATATATAAACCACACACACAGCTATCCACCACCAGCTGAGACATTGAGCCCTCCCATGGGACTGACGGAAGTGGGGGGAGGAGCCACTTGGTGGTGGAGGGTACATCCAATCACAGAAATCAAGGCAGCTGACTGGTGAATAATGAATATAAATAGGAACGCCGCTCGGTGGCGTTTCGCCGCGCGGAGGCCGCGGTGAGAGCGAGCTCATGCACAGCTGTTGATGTGATGGGGTGATTGCGGGGTGTGTTTATACACACTTAAGACAGGACTGCATTACTGTCTGTCTGTCATTTTGTCTGCTTCTTCGCTGCTATGCTGTGCGTGCGTGCGCGCGCGCTTCTCTGCGTCAGTGAACGAGGCCTATTGACATCCTCCACTGTGACCCTCTGACTCCTGACAACTCCAATCAGCAGGATGAGTGGGAGGCGACGGGCGGGGGTGCGAGTCCACAGTGAACAGTTATGATGAGGGTGTGTGTGTCCGTTAGAGCGCCTGTGTCTGTGTGAGAGACAAGTGAGAGCTGCACACAAATTGAGGCAATCCATGAAGAAAAGTTTATAAAGGCAAGAAGCTAGATTGTTGAAAAATCTGTGTGTACAGCATCATACAACATGTCACCTCCTATTAAGCCGACAATTATCTATTAGCACCATCGCCTGCACTGGGGTTTGTGAGAGTCACATGCCAAACAGTCTGACCTGCCATTTTCTATTAACAAGGTCCAGATTTAGATCCACATTAGTCCCTGCATGTTGCCAGGCGCCTGTGCGAATGGGAGGGAGGAAAACCGTTGCACTTTGCTTAACACAAGCACGATCCCAGATGGTTTCCTTCTCCACCCAAGCGCAGCGCGAACCCGACGTCGTCCGTGCACACGTATGTGTGATTTCTAACACAACCCCCAAAAGGAGGAGAAGAAAAAAAGAAGAGAAAGAGAGAAAAAAAAAAGCAGCACTCCTTCAGCCTCCTGAAGCCAGTTAAGCCACTTGGAGAAGTCAGACTCCCATTACAGTGATCCTGTCGAAGAGTAGTGTAGACAGCAGACAAAGAGAACGTAAACAGTCTTTTCACCTGTTCGGAGTGGAAGTGGTTGCTTCGATCGACCAGGATGGTGTGATGGAAACTCACAAAGCAAGAAACTAGAATTAGCATTCCCAGCCTTCAACAAAAGCAGTTCCTTGTTCACGTTAACATTCAAATTCATCATCTCAGGTAAGTGTTTACGCTTGCTCACAAGTATCTGCATCCAAAGCTGAAGGACAAAATTAGAGATATGAAAATTCATATACACAGTGTCCAGAAATGTTGGTTCTTTGTCTGAACCGCACACAAATCACTGCGAGAATTGAATATTCAATTATTGTGCCAATAGAGTCCTTTGGTTGTTTGTTGATGCAGACCATGTGTATGCATGAACTCCATTAAATCAAGCAGATGACGTGCGGAATAATATACATGTTTCCAATTTATGCAATTTACAAGGCCAATGAAAAATGTCCCGCCGCTTCATGCTTCATATTTCCTCCCTCGACACACAGAGAAATAAAACACAGCGTGTTAGCATGCCTGCTGACCAGGCAGCTAATCTGAGGCACGATTGAAAGGGCACAACAAGAAGGAATTTGATTTATGTCTAATCTGAGCACTCAGTTTCATAACGCTGGAACTGCACTTTCGTCGCGCAGGGTAGTTTGTTACTCCCTGTAAAAATCTCCTGCTCCTTGCAGTGATATAGTGAGGGGACGTGGGACTCGTGATGCAGCCCGGGTCTGCAAGCGAGTTTTTCCATTTCTATACGGCTGAAATTGAAGTGTGTTCTATTCCAGAGGTCCTTCATGAGAGGTTTAATATACGTTTCGGCGGCGTGACATATCGGCGAATAATAGGCTTTCTGTGGTTTACAACTTCACAAGATCTCCCTTTTTCTCCCTGCCAACACTGGCAGGGCTTTCAGGCACTGTTTCGTAGGCACGTAAAAAAGAGGGGGGAAAAAAAAGCCTCACATTATAAATTTCCAGGTCTATTATTACCTTTGCTGTAATGACACATCCCACCCAGCCAGTGCCAAACAGCTCCGCTTGGGAACAGGCCCAAGGCACTGTGTTACACCTCGCTAACTGCATTGTAGTGATTGAAATCTGGAAACAGAGTGCAAGACCTCGTTTTTCTTTTTTGCTCTCTATGCCATGCACACCTCTTCCTGGGTGTTTTTTTTTTTTTTTTGCTCATTCACGCACACGCACCCTCTCTATCTCTTGCTCTTTTACACTCCGTGGTGGTTTTTGAGAGCCCAATAAATATAGTGAATTATATGACTCTCAAGTACACTTTTATTTTTTTGATGAATGGCGCTTTTAAAAAAAAAAAAAGTTGAATCTCTGGCCTTGAAGGATGTGGTAAAAGCCCCATAGAAAAAAACTCTGAGCAAATACTCGCGTAAATCGACGTGGAGCACTAGACAAATACAAATACTCGAGTTATTATGATATATAATTAAACACATCAGTTCTGCCGTGCCATTTGTAAAATGCTATTACACTGCATTCAGTTATTTGTTATTCCCCCACCTCCCTTATATCTACAGCCTCCTGCATTAATGTCTCATTCATATGTATGTGTGAGCATGTTTTGAAATATCATATCAGATATCAGTGTGCTGCAGTTTCCCCGCAAGTGCAGGCAGCCAGAGTAAAATGTTAAATAAGTCTCAGCTCAGTTCATGGGAGAATATTTAGCCCCTCTCCAGATATGATTGACTCGCCTAATCCAATTACATTACGAAACCATTGTTCATTTAAGATGTACATTAAGCTCCAATTTGAGGACTATTTCTTGATTAGCACACAGCAGCAAACAGACTAATTGTTGTGTCTGGTGATTTGTGCTGCATAACACGATGCGTCGGCTGTCAATCACGCGCCGCTCCCGGACGCCCCGCCACCGTCAACCGCCGCAACCCCGACGACGCGAAACGCGCGGGCCACGTATCGGTACGTTGGGCTCGCTTGCATTTGTTTATCCATCGTTGTATTTAACAGCCCTGACATTTACCAAAATTGATTTCCTTCACAGCCTTGCATTTGTTTGAACATACAACGGCGATGACTCTGTAATCCCATTTTAATTAGAAAGATGTAGTGAGCACGCTAAGCTCACGCGCTCTATTCCCCGCAGCGATGCCACACTGGCAAGGAATCAATCACCAAGGCGCCGGTTACCACGGCAACGAACAGGGGGCTTCTGCACTACTGTCTAAATGGTAAATGATTGCCGGTGTAACTCATTGGTGGATGTGAGGAGTTTTTATCTATCGCGCTGTCCCTTGCACTCTCTCTCCCCCCCCCAGCCCGCCTCTCGCCGCATTTCCAGAGAGTTAATTAAAAGCAGCCAACATGAAATAAATCTGAATCTGAGCAGAAATGAAACATACAGTACAAATTGAATTCCCACGTCAAGGGGTTTGAGGTTGGGCGGATAAGGTGGAGGGAGGGCTGGTGGCAGAGAGGCAGCGGTAGTGAAAGATGAATATGCAGAGTGAGAGAGGTGTGAAATGAAGAAAAACACACAGAGGGGCTGGTGAATGGAGAGGGGGGGGGGGTGGAGTTAGGTGAGGAAAGCATCAGTTTACTCATGTCTGATTTCAACTTCATTCTGCAAAACCTTGCGTCAGAATTCCTCCTGAACCTAAATCTGCATCACTAATGTTTCACAGCCTCCGCATTTTCCTTCGCTAGAGCTTTCAAGAATCAGATCAATTTAGAGTCAACATAAATGTTGAGCAATGGGTTTAAAACTTGCGTCGTCCATCTTGAAGCCTGTCCTGCGAAGCCGGGGGTTAAAACTGGAAACAACGGCGGCGCCACCGCAGCGCACATGAGGAGCGGAGCGAAAGGTGAGACAAGCTACAGAGACAAGTCAGCCGTGTTGAAACAACGAGTGACCCTTCGTGACAAAGCCCTGAAGGGATCCTTTGATGTCTCGCTATGAGACGGCCTGCACAGACACTACCCTCCGTCTGTGAAGAGTCGCTCCAGCGCCACTATAAACACGTTGTTTTTTTGCGAAATGCCAGGGGAAAGCGACGCTGCTGGAGGACTTGATAGAACACAGCTCGGCACAAAACAGTGGCCCCCACACAGAATTTGTCATTTCAACATTTCGCAAAGCACATTGTTTTCCTTTGCAGTGTAACTGAATAAAACCGAAGAAAGGAGCCGCTTGTTTTTATTCAGTTTCACAATGAGGGGAGCTTGGTGGAGGAGACCGACGACTGAATGTATCAACAGACCAACAGTAAACCTGTCCCCGAGTCTCTGCCTCTTCCCTGTTTGTCTCGCAAACATAAACTGCAGAGGAGCCGCTGCTACACGCCGCAGACCTGACACACAACATGTTTAAACCAACATCCCAGCATCGGGCTAATGTAGCCATGGGCGTTCCTTTTTTTTTTCTTTCCAGATTATCTTTCAATGACAAATGCTGATGCAGCCAGTGCACAAAAACACCCAATGTAAGCTCTTACAACGCATCACAATGGAAACAGCAAACAGGAAACGGGCCCGGCACCACTAAAGGGTATTACATGGGGAGGACTGCAGGATTGGAAAGTAATGTATGGCTATGGAAAAATATCTATATGACAACAGCCTGTCCGAAGTCCAGCGTTTTAGAAAATCTGCTCGTGTGCTTTGTTTCTAAGGGGGAGATTCGATGATCAATATGTCTGCGGCACTAAAGCCGCGACACGTTTCGCTGAGCATCGAGACAGGAGGCAGAGGGGAGCTGCACGTCGGAGATAAACTGACCAGAATAATATGGGCCACAATTTGAGAGTCAATATTTTATTTGGTGGCATGCTTTTGCTCGACCAACATCTATTTATCCTGGACTTCGCAGCGGCGCCTCCGGCTCACGCTTCCATCTGCTTCCAGGAAACAGGGACTGGTCTCTGCACAGGAAAGGACGGTACCAGTCCGTGCAAAATCACCCTCATTAATTAGTGCAGGGGCCTAAGCGCATATTAACATACACTTAGTTTGCAAACGGGGTCAAATCGGGCTTCAGTTAAATGTAATATCTGTCAGTGACATTAATCATTAAATGTTGATATAATTCAAATATTAAGTGTTACCGCCACAACACATGTTCACTTTGTATTTGTGCCTTGTACCTTTGATTTATGGCAAGTCATTATGGAGACATCAGCACGTCTTCAGTGATTGATCAGTCTGTCTGCGGGCGGAAGTAAGTTATAAATAATAGTTTTGCAGCTTATCCGGTTGTGTCTTCCTAAAATGAACTTTTGTGTGAGGCGCCTCAGACACTGCGGATTTAATAGTTCAGAGGTGTTTTTGGATATTCAAGCTGGGCTAACCATGAGTTCAATCAGCTGTCAAAACCTGGGTTCTCTGTCTGACGTCTCATTTAAAGAGTTGAATGATTTCCCAAACTGTCCGGTCAAAGGTCTCTGCACTGCCCCCCCCGTCTAAGTCTGCGTGGTGAAAACTGCAGCGATTTCTGCGGCGCTTCAGACGTCTTGAGCCCAAACCGCGGCTGTTACGTGGAACACACACACACACACACACACACACACACACACACACATCACGCTGGCCTGAGAATGAAGTGGTGTGCACTCCGGCAAACTCAGGTTGTCCATCTGGCAGCAGGCACCGCTCGTCGATCCACTGGGATCATTCCTTCCTACTCTTCTGCCTCCCACCACTGTCTCTCCAATTAAAAGTTACACATCAGCCTCAAGTCTGAGCCAGACTTCCAGATGGTTGGAATGATATAGCAAGCTTTTCTTCTGTTGCATTGTCAGTGGAGAAATCAGTTACCTGTGAGTCTATTTTCCGAAAGTGCTGTGCAGTTGGGTGGTTGGCGGATGCTTTGGGAATAGAGCCGAGTTCTTGTGCGTAGTTAAATCCCCAAACACTGCTCTGTACTTTCAGACACAGCATTGTGTGAAACCGAGCAAGGACCTGCAGTTTTCAAATGGTAATGTGGAGCTGCGCTGCGCTTCCTGTTGGGTCGGATGACAACGCTCGTTTTTCACTTATCCTCGACACTTTCCGGGGGATCCAGCAGTCGCTCGGGGTTTTCAGAAAACACCGCATTTGCTTTAATTCCAGAAAATATATTTATTTAATTCGGGCAGGAGGGTTTTAATTGTCCCGAAATAAATAAGAGCTTGATTGAAACGTGAAGAAAATGTCAATTAGGGTCAACACTGACTGAATCTGCTCTCGGACCATTCTGCAAAGCCAATGGAAGCAAAGAAACAAATCAAATAATACCGGAGGAGCGTTCCACGAAACGTTGGCCTACATAAACATTTGTCTGAGGTTTAAGCTGAGGAAACACCGAGGGCCTCGAAACACAGACGCCCATCGAACCGTCGTTTAATGCAAGTTTATTTTCTGCTTAGCTCTGAGGCGCTGACATACATGAAGCCGTCAGTGAGCGAAGATCACGGAGAAGAGCATGCCAGCCTTTATTTTACCATCACAGCGTCTTGTGTATGTTATCCCACATGCTTAAGTGCAGTTGACAGGTAAATCCCATGGCTGAGCATTTCTGCTGCTCTCACGCTTCCTCGTGAAAGTCTTTCTGTGTATGAGCGACCGTCACATCCCTCGAGACCGGGAGACTGCAGCTCTTGCAGAATATAGAATCCAACTTAAACAACCGAGAATGCGGTCCTGGCAAACAGAGGGTAGGCAGACACAAAATAGAGTGTTGTCTTGATCCGTGCTTCCACAGCCAGGCCCTTAGATAAGCATCGCTCTGTGTTTACTCGACAGTCAGCGCTAATCAAATGTGGGAGGGAACTTATGTTTAAAATGCATCTTTACAAGGCAAACGTTCTTTCTTTCTTTAATAAGCTGGAGTTTCGCTTCCAATAAAATGTGACAGGCACATTTAATGACAAACCGATCTGCCAATAGCCCAGTTTGTTGTTTTTTTTTCCAAAGCAACGCAGGACTTCAGCAGTATTTCATCCAAAGGTTTCCTGAACTACCTTTCAGTCGTCCGCTGCCAGCATAGATTTTAACAGAACTCGCCCGCCTCGGATGATGGAGCCGAATATCACGGCGGTAGATATTATAAGGAAGCCAAGAGAGGGGAGCTCATGCACAGAGCAAACAGAAGCTTTATCAAGCAGAGGCTTTAAATTTCATCAAGGTCTGAAAAAAGGAGCCTGGTTAAATCACCAGCTCTGGTATGTGTTCGTGTAGAAATTGAACCAGCTTTATCACACTGAATTAATGCAGAGTAGCAACACTAACGTTGGGATTAGTGGACGGATAGAAAATGATACATTTCCAGGGAAAGTTCTCCAGGGGGAAAAGTTTCATTTTATTTATATAATGAAATTATTTATTTATTTATAACAACTGATTCATTCGACGCCGAGATAATTTAGATATAAATTAACCAATCCATTAATATGCCACGAGTACGCTTTTCAATTAAAAAGACGTCCAAACAGAGTAAGGGGGGTGACAAGAAAATACTTTTCAAATAACGTTTAAGGATAAAGTGGGACTTGTTTTACTCGACTGCCTTAAATTGATATGGTTAATTAGGGAAATCAATTAGTAAACTATTTAATTCAAATGCGTAATTACCACCAAGAAAGTCTTAAACAAATACACCCCTCTAAAAGAGTCACTTAATCTCAGTTATACATTCTCAGATGAAATGGATGGAAGCTTTGTGCTCTTATTTCATTATGGAGTCACATATCAATATAGCCGGACACATATGTCATCTCATATGGAAAGTGTGCGTTGCTGTCATTACCTGCCAGAAGTGGGATGAAGGTGAACTGTGTGGGTGAGGCCCGAGTATGTCGCACTAATAAGTGCTAAAGCTGCATGGTGGGCAGTGGGGGACAGACTCGGTGATAATTGAGAGCATAATGGTCACTTACACCCTCTGTGTTAAATATAGGCGGGCACATCCTGGGAGTCCACAGTGAGCAGCGTGCCGCATGACAGGCATCTGCAACACGCTCCACCAGGGCTGTGTTTGAACGGGGGGGGAGGTATTCCACTGAGGGTAGGGAAGATGGAAAAATCCTGTTGGATTACCTTCTTACATTAACTGGTACGGCAGTGTCGAGCACAAAAACAAGGGTGAAATACTCGTCAGACAAAGTATGGAAACTGTATTGCAGTGTTTCCCATACTCTTGGTTTGTTTCTGGATATCTTGACAAACTCTCATGAAACTGAATTTGCCCTCTGTGTTGAGAATAACAGAAGGTCAGGGGAGGGTGCATGCACACGCAGCGAATGGCGCGGGGGATAAATAATACTGATGTCAAATTAATATTTAAACTCAACATTACGCGAGGCATCTAAACACGGATCGGTGGAAATGCTGACAGCTGCCGTGAGAAAAGACACTTGTAGAAACCAAACGATGATGAAATGTCTTATTAACCTCACACAAAGGCCATGGGAACTCATCTGGACTGAATAATCAATGGGAAAATACAACAGGCTTATTAATAAGTGACGTCTTGCACGCCAGGAGCTGAACGGAGCATGAACTCTTGAATAACAATCTAAGAGAAGGGAGCACATTGGGTGCACACAGGTTTGTCATTGAGTGTCTTTGCACTAATAACTACTTAAAAAAAACATCTGTCTCTATAGAACAATAGCAATAAGAATGAACATAAATGAGAAAAAAAAAATCAAGAAAATACCTGACAATCGAAAACAGAACCCACTCTCTGCAAATCCAAAAAAACAAAAAACAAAACAAAACATCTAAAATGATTATTACACTATGGAATTGCTAACAAATCAAAAGCCACAAATGAACAATGGCTTTTAAATCAAAGAAATATTATCTCTGGCTGTCTCCTGGAAAAGTACAATGTCTTTGTTGTGTCAGTGAGAACGAGAGGTCAAAGCAAAGTTATTTATCTCTGCGGAGTTGGAAATTAACTCCTGCCTCTGAGCAGTTTGACCCAGTAGGAACCCTGCTACGCCGCTGACCTCTCAGGCAACGTGTGCGGCAAAAATAGCATAATGGAGGGTGGATGGCTCCGGCAGATCAGCATCACATTGTTAATATGACAAACATTCCAAGGAAAAAAATGAAATGGGAGAAGCTTTGAGCAATTTGGCTTGCAGGGTAAAAGACTGGAAGAAGAAAACGTGGGTTTTTCAAACGACAAATGAGGGCAGGAACTCAGAAGACGGCTCGTATTGAGAAGCCAAGGGGCTAAAATCAGTAAATGTGATTCATTTTACAAGCAATAATGATTCCTGTCTGCTTACCATTCCACACGGGGAGTTATGTTACAGTGATTCGCATATACAGAATTAATTTGGGCAGCTTGTCCAAATAGATTTCTCCCAACCAGCTCAGAGGAAATCCAGCAAAAAAAAAAAAAAAAAATGTAGACTGATGCACAGTCATTAGCAGACCAGTGTTTTCAATGGTTTATCACCCTCAACACCAACACTAATAAAATGTGAACGAGGGGGGAATCTGATGCACACGTCTACACAAGTGCAACAAAACAAGCAATAAAGCTTCAGCCATAACAAATGGAATAGAAAGCAACATTTGGAATGTTTAAACCTTTTTCTAATATTCGCAATAACATACTCTTCTTAAATTTAGATCATGCTTCTTTCAATAGTAATTGAAGATATGCAAAATATTGTAAAATCTTAACAGCATATCCTGATTAAAAGAAACAAACAGCTGCAAATATTTTCCAAATGAGCATTAAAATGCATGAAACTGAATCTCTCTTCAGATTAAAGAGAAGTTGGACTCGGCTACAGGATTTCTTTCCCTAGGTTTACCGCTCTCTTGCAACAGCTACTGGCATTGCTGTGACTTCTTATTCTTGAAAGCTGGTTCCGAACCACAACCAGAGCAAATGGCACCTGCTTAGAAAAGCACCATATATAACTAGAGCGCCAATTTCAGGCAATTTGTTCCTAATATGCACACAGTCCCACAGACGGAGCTTGGTGTGGTACAAAATAAGCCCTTTAATGTGTTCTTCAGTTAAAATAACCTGGAAAACATTTTTGCAGCTTTGGCGATTGGTGTCTTGGCTTTCGCTTGCCGAGCAATTTCCTGGGCCCTGAATAAAAGCCTGTTTGTAGAAACATCTGCAATGTGCAATAATGTTTTTTTTTTTGAGACATTATGACTTGGGATAAATAAAAACACGTAGCACGCATAGTCGATTATTCTCTACTCAAGCCAGAGTGTAGCTGACCTCAAAGTCACCTTCAAACGAAGACCACTTATCCTGAAGGTAGCACACAGTTGCTGGAGCTCTGAAGCACAACAACACATTTAACCTAAAAATCAAATCGATTAGAGGATTCAAGAATAAAAATGTCTCTAGAGCATCGACATTAATGTTTATTGCAGTATGTAAACACAGAAATATCCAGACGGAATTAAGCATATAGTCAATAATCTTTCCATGCAAATCTTTGACTTCCTCTTTGAGTTAAACATTAACCAATAAAATATTCTTTTTAAAAAAAATTTAATGGGAATGCGTTTACTGCGCACGTCCATATCGTAGCGTGAGCTACCTCTTCCACGGTCTCTACTGGGACTCACTTGGAAAGCTAATGGCTATAGAGAAACCAAGCCCTGCAGGGCTAATTGGGCTCACACCTCACACCCATGTCTACAACCCAAAGACAACGAGGAGCACCGATTGAATGTGACAGGCGAGAGTGAGCATCTTTTAGTAACCAGCGGAGGGAAAAGGGCAGCCCCGCACATACAACGCGGCTTCATCTCAACCTCAGGTCTGAGCAAATAATTCACAACACTGGACGGTTGCACACAGTATAATGAAGTAGATTCGCGGTTAATAACCGTCCTTTTCAATTTTTAAACCGCCTATTCAACTCAACTACAGGTACAGCAGCTCAGGTCTTGTTTGGTCACGGGCAATATTCTCCCTCTTCTTTTTTTTTTCCAGGAGATCATCTGCAGGAGCTGTAAACCACTTCAAAGCCACTGATTCGTACGTGTCACTCAAACAATCAGTCCATATCCCTGCAGGCCTGAATTCCATAGTAAAAACTCTTATCAGCTCACAACACCTTGGATTTATATTTAACGTCCTCCAGTCCTTTGTTATACAACAAGTGTTCACAGGTTCAAGGAATGTTGACGCTTTGAAAAACAATTACATTAAAAATAAATATATCGAGAATCCTATATAAAACAATAATGAGAGAAAATAAAAGGCTCCCACGCTGATGTTGAACTACAACAGCTCATCATACAATGCAAGGATTTGTAAAGTATTGTAAAGTAAGTACATATATGGCATATAGTGCATAAGCAGCCACACTTTGTGGAGACAATCTGCCCTCACCAGAATAAATTTAACGGTTTATGAAGCTGTGAAAGAACCAAGAAATTGCCCGACACCCTTCATTTCCTGATTTGGTTGCTGCAGCCTTTGTGCATACACTGTATGTTGGTGTCTATGGTTGGGGTTCTCTCTCTCTCTCTCTCTCTCTCTCAGACTCTGAATCAGCAGGTCCCTTCGGTAAACAAGGCAGAGTGATTGTTGGATTTGCATATTCCTGAATAAATTATATTGCATTCGTGCGATAAGCAGTAGTCTACTGTTTGGTAGCTGCTCCTCCATCTTCCTCTGCCTCCGCTCTTTCTTTTTCTACACTATTCACACGCGCTGCCACGAATTAACCCTGATCATGAGGGACCGCGGCAAGAGAGAAAGTGCTGCTCAAAATTCATGTTTTCAGCGCTAGGAAAAAAAACATGCCATTGGCCCCTGGTGGGGCCCGGACTGCCAACTACGTGGATGGTTAATCAGGCCTGATAATGATGCATGCGTATGTCCGCCACCAAGGACAAGGATGGCAGCCACGCTCTGCGAGAGATGGGGGGGTAGAGAGCCTGAGAGGAGAGGAGGTGGAGATTAAAGAGACTGAAGCTACAGAGAAGCAAGAAGATAGTTAAAGAGATGGAGGTGGAGAGTAGAAATGGGGAGATAAGTGGGGGAGGAGAGGACTCGAGAGGAGCGGAGAGGGGAGTACTTACAAAATGAATCTATGTAGGAATGCAAACGCTGTTTGATCCCATCGATGAGGTTATCCAACGTGGGTGCAAATTACTGTTTCGTGCATGTGTGTGCGTGTGTGTGTGCAGCCAGGCAGGCGTATGGGCATGTGTGCATATTCACATCAGTGTCTATAATGGAGCTGGGGGATGTGGTTCTTAATAAGAACACAGCTACAGGCTTTAGCCCCGTTTTAATTACCTGGTGCTCAAGAAGCGACCAGGAGAAGGAAAAAAAAAAAAAGCCCTCCTCCATTAGGGCAGCATGTAGGCCTCAGCCTTTTCCCCGTCAGATCAGCTGATGACTGCTTTTTTCCCTCTCCCCTCCCTCCTCTAACTCCCCTCATTTCCTTCGGAGAATTGGGCTGGTGGTATTTTGGCTGTGAAAAGGAAACCATCGGACGGCAGGGGCATGAATATTCCAAATGACTAATGTTGCACATGCTTATTTTTGACATATCTGGCTTCCGCAGGGAAATAAAACACTTCTAATGCAGGGGGACCATCTGTTATCTGTTGCTGGTGTTTCAGAGCAGGCGGGCTCAGTGCGCGCGCACGCTGGCTCGCAGGCGGGGGAAAGTACACACGAGCGCACGCGCACGCGCGCAGATGCGCGCGCACGCAGGCAGACAGGTTGACGCGTTCTCGCACAGCGGGAGGCGAGCGTACACACACACACACATGTACCAACAGCAGAATCTGCTGGGAGCATGCACCACAGACAGGCTCTAAAACTCCTATACAAATTGAACACCCTCATTTTTTATTTTTTATAATTTAGTGTTGTTTGTCAAATGTGCCGTAAATCTCAAGCTGCAGGGTGACAGGGAATGCACGCACTTTTCTTTTTTTTTTTTTTTTTTATGCTAGCCATAAATACCTGGGCCCGTCTCTCTGCAGCAGCTGGAGCACGATAATATGCTGGAGGTGTGAAAGGGGAATTAACTAGCTGCATCACCTTGAAAACAAAACGTGAGGCGAACAAACAGCCTCCTGCAGCAGCAGCCACGCATCGACACTAAAGTGCATCCTCACTTAGATTTGGGGGGGGGACGGGGGGGGGGGGGGGACTACGGCCAAAGGAACGGGGGGCAGGAGGGATGGTCGTCGACGTCGCTCAACAATTAACAATCACACATCGCACAAATAACGCAACTTCACCTCATGTATGCAGTAGTATGACTAGGGAGGGGGTTTAGGTAGAGATGACGGTGGCAGGGTTTAATAACTTACCTGCGTCAGAAGCCTTTACTCTGGGATATTCACCCCCAATGCTGTCTGGTGCACCGTGTGGGCTTTTGATCTACAGGAGCATAATAGAAACAGAGAGGGAGAGAAAACAAGGTCAAAGATCTATACACTTATAAGACCTTGGGCACTGCCTGCATTAATGTACAAGGCGACAGCACGAGTGTGTGTGTGAGAGACCAAGAAAGCGATTTTTAAAAAGATCATTTCAGCTCAATCTATGACTCTAATATGCGCCTCCCAGAAGACGCGATGCGCTTGATGTTGCAAAATACAAGGCTCCTTTTTTCTGTGCTCGAGGAGGCTCCCAGGAGCCTTTGAAAGACAGTTTAATGATGAAAGACAACATGCCTGGATGCTAGTGTTCTGTTTTAGGCCACAAGGGAAAACCCGGCAGAGCCAAAACAATTTTAGGCCTTTAATTTTCCTTTTTAAAATGCGCCACGTTCATTTAGAAAGATCCAAATCGCACCGTGCAGCTTCACCTTGTGGAAGTAATAAAAAAAAAAAAAAAAAAATTATGAAATCCCTCCAAGAGTAAATATTGCTGATTGCTATGCTGCAGTGCTAAAATATTGATATATGAAATATCATAATATTGACATTTATCTGTAGCTAGGAATCTACCTGGGGTGAGAAGAATGTGTGCTATTACGCCAGCGCTCAATCCTGTTGTTGATGCTTATGGGCATCCTTCTTTGTGGAAGCGAACAGTGAAAACTTTCTTCCTTTCTTCCCTGTGTCATTCGTGACGCTGAGGAGGACTAAATGTGACAAGACTGCCACATATGGGGCAGCGATGGCTCTGATTTGTCTTGTCTCGTCTCACGCTGTCATTTTCCTCCAACAATGGAAACCAGACTGTAAACTCCACTGTGCGAGTGAGAGGTGTTGCCAAATGCGTTGTGACTCACCACCTCAGAGGGAAACAAAGACCGGCTTAAGATCAGTGTGACATCGCATGCAGCGTTTGCAGCTCCGGATATTTGGAGACGGAGACTGGACTGAACACAGCTGTGAAGAATGTCATGTCCAAAAAAAAAAAAAAACCCTCAAAGCTCCAACATTTTTTTAAGGATGAAATAAGCTTGTAATATGTGAACAGGTCCTGTCCTTCTAACCAATCAGGGAAGGCCAAAGGCTGGAGTGGGAGCTCACAGCTAAATCAATATATGAAAATGTCTTCTGGTCCACTGCTCCACTCACACTAAGTTAATATTAGCTGGTGGGAGACGTCAGACGTTGGCCTGCTCCAGACTCCTGCATCAGCTGAGGCAGGAGAGCAGGATCCAGCCCTCGCACTAACGTAATAATATCCAAAAGAAAAACTCCCTCTTCCACTGAGCAAAATGTAATTTACCCTCACTTAGTGCAAGTACGAGGAAAATATGCTTTAACTGCCTCCTGATTAACACCTTGCAAAAAAACTTGATTGCTCGCACTCAGCAGCTGCAACGAGTCCACAGGTAAGTCAAATTATTTTCACTTGACGCTCTTCTGTGCACATTTTGTTCAAATAAAGTAGAAAAACAAAGCTCTCAAAGCTTCAATTGGTAGAAAGCAAACTTGCTGGATGCTAATGTGCAGGAGTTTATTCCGAATACCGCTGTCACATAATTGTCTGCAAAACACTTGCTCCTCTGGGAGCGGGCTGAAAACTCAGGCAGGCGAACATTCATATGGATTAACTTTGCCGATCCTCAGAGTGTCACTTCATAAACCTGCCGTGACTAGTCTCTCAGAACATGTGAAATATGCAGTTGTTTATCTCTGGCCTTCTTTTCGCCCATACAGACTCAGGCAGTGCTTAATAACTGAAGTATCCGTGCAATGCTCACCTAGCCACAGTAGCCACGAGAAGATAAGTCTCCCCTGCGTGTTTTGATGCACTGCGAGAGGTAGAAATAATGGAGGAATCACTTGAAGCTCGGTCCTCTCAGTCTACCTGTCCTCGTCATTCTCCAGTTCTTGTTTGTGTCGGAGAACGAGACACCGGCAGAGTAAAGCCTTCAAGCAGCCTCGCACGCTGCTCCCAGGAATCAGCCAGCGCCAAAAAAAAAAAAAAAAAAAAACATAGGCTTGCTCTTGAAAAACTGTCTGCCTTTGAAGGATCTTTATTCTCCGTCCCCCAGCTGCTGGGGATGTGTGTAACTACTTAGGCATACAATGGGTGCACCGCAGGTATTTGTCCACCGAGAGCCGGGCCTAGCAAATGAAAAGCGGGACACACCAGCCCAGGAAGCGCCTAATTAATTGACAAGCGTATATTTCTGAATTTATAATCATCAAACAGACTTCATGTTGTTCCTCCACCGCCACTCGCGCCAGCACATCTTCCCAGGCGACTAACTTAAGAGACTTATCTTATAAATACAGCCCTAATCAAAATAAATGACTAAAAGCTCCAAGGGAGTTGAAGGCTATACACATTTACATCAGAGGAGCTGATGCAATTTAAATAGCCGCCTGTGCACCGACTTCAGGTTCAAACCACAGAGAAGCCTAACTTATGTAATACTTTCAATGGAGGGGGGGGGGGGGGGGGGGAGATGGGGGTTTTTTTGGGGGGGGGGGGGGGGGGGGGGGGGGGTTCGGCTGCTTTGGTTGGCAGACCTATATTCCTGACAGCCAAGTAGGAGAGACACGGCCTCCTTCTATGTGCGCTCTGTAGAATTCCCTCAGCTGAGTGCTCGGCTGGTGAGCGTGTCATATTTTACAGAATATTATTTTAATATTTCATTCATCACATGCTTTTAGTCTGTTTGAGTGCACGTCACATGTGCATCCTCCTCTTTGTACATACGCAAACTGCCCCATATCCCCCCCCCCATCATACTTCCTTAGTGCGAAAGTGGGTTCCCTCTGCTTTTCATTCTGACATAAACATGTTACAATTACATTTCTACGGTGCTGAACAAGACTTCAGACATGTAATTACGTCGGAATATAATTTAGCTGTACTTTAATATGTACTTGTGCAGTGCGCATTCTAAACCCTGCCTATTTGGAATGGGCTGTTTACTTGGCCTCAATCAATCAATCAAATGTTGTTTCTATAGCGCCTGTTCAAATTCCCACCTTACTGGGTCCTTAACGATACAAATGCCAAGTGTAAAACTCAGAAAGGTCCTCGAGATGTTTGGACCAAATATAGACACACAGCAACGACAAATAAATAGACGTGAAAATGTCAGCCAGTGGCCGACAGGTGCTGCTTCAGATGGCTCATCTCTTTGTGAACTGAAGTCCAACAGCGTCTCCAACGTCACGGCCGAGCCTCAGCTGCACTAAAGGCGCAGTTAGGGGTTTGCGCGGAGACTTCGGCGCTCGCGGCTTGACCGCTACCTCTGCACAGGCACAGAGGTTTGCAGAGACTCCAGAACCTTGTCTGCCTTGTGACGCTGGTGCGAATGCAAACTGAACTTGACATTTGTGGAAACCTTTGCAGTGTTGGAAACTTTCGGACCGGGAGCGGAGGGTCGATGCGGTCCCTAAGTAGACTTTCAACGGAGCTCAGCAGTCAGCACAGAGGCGCCGGAGCCGAATGATAAGACGGTTCTGGTAACTTTTTAAAGCAACAATAGGCGACAATTCCAAGGACGACTAATGAGCGTCATCCAATTTGCCAACTCAACCATGGAACTAAAGCAACTCAGTTTAATTCTAAAAGGGGGGGAAGGCAGCAAATTCACATCAAGACAAACTCTGGAGCATTTGAACTGACAACAGATGATTTCTAGAACTAAAGAGACTTCCCAGAATTCCTTCACGAAAGTCAAACTGTAGTAAGTCTGAATGTGAACCTATTTATATATCGCCATATTTGAGAATGCTGGAAGCGTTTGGATGAAGGCAGCACAAGGCAGCGTGCGGGGGTGCAGGTGTGCGCTCGAGCCACGGCGTGCGTGTGCTCTGCGAGAGGTAAAATAATGACAGACGAGAACGGATGGCTGGTGACGCGGTGGCGAGGAAAGGCGCCGCATATTGTCGGGCCTCAGGCTGGGCAGCTGTGAGAATCGTCTTCTCTCATCCTGCCACCCCTCTACACCCCTCCCCCCTCTCTCTCCCCCACCCCGCTCTGCGGCACTGTTCAAACAGAGGACAAAAACGCCCTGAGCGATTTCCCTCTTTTCCGATCTTGTACGTGGTTGCCGGCGCTTTCCTCTTCTGTATCTCCAGCTCTCAGCGAGAAGAAGAGCGGTGGCGTGAGTCATGGTGGGTTTTTTTTTTTCCCCCTTCTAATGAGCGAATCTTTTGATTAATTTTAATGGCACTTCCTACCGAAAGCTTCCACTCTGAGAGGCTCATGTCTATTATTACATGTTATGACGGTTAACTTTCATGCATGAGCTGAGATTATGTTTGAAGATTAACTGCGGCTGCACATTGTGGCACCTTTGACTGGATGAGAAAACCACGTTTAGACAACACGAATGTTTCGACTAACGTGTTTTTCAAGCGCCACTTGAGCGTTAAACCTACAGTCAGTAAAGCCAGGAACATATGGCATGTTTATATAACTTAGCTGGATGAAAACCCACAGCTTTATGGAAATGAAGGACACACACATGCACAAAGCATCCTTCATACATCACTGGCACCCCCTACCGCAACCTGGGACGCCAGTTCAGACAAGAGCGAGAGCCAATTAAAGTTGTTTAATCTTGCGATTCTCCGTATTGGATGGAGAGGGGAGGAACAAAAAAAAAAAAAAAATGGCAGCTTGCGTGTTGCCGTCACACTTTCAGGTCGTGCCAGTTGGCTCCCCCAACGTGTGACAGCCGAGCGATCCAGACAGAGCAGGAACAAGAAAGTGAAAGAGCAGAAGGGGAGAACATGGCAGCCGAGGACTACCACTTCCACATCAAACGAATGTTGTCACAACAGAGGCGACGGGGCCGCCCCTGTGAGCTGTGACATCATGCAGCTGCTCGTCACGCTGAGCGACGCGAGGCGGAAACCCTACTGTAAGTCAGGCAAGCGCGCTGTTTATCGATTAAGAGTGCGGAGAGACGGCGGCGAAGTGAGCACCGGGTAGTGGTGTCAAATCATTGAAAGTAACATGGAAACGCATTTTTTTCAACCTTTCGTGAAAATGACTGTTGGGGAGAGAAATGAGCTGTGCCCTTCAATAACAGCAGAGGCAATCACTGAAGCTCGCATTTGAGGAACACGATACTGAAAGGCATGCACCTGCGTTTGGGTGGCACTCGAAGAAAGAACACAATTGACTGATTGCCTAGTGGTATATTATGTGCTATGCATGTGCAGCGAAATGAAAAGGAAGGCTGGGATAAGCATTAAAAGGTGAAATCACTCTAATGGAAAATCATCGGACTGAAAAAAAAACACACTATTTACGTATTAATGTAAATATCAAAGTTGCTGCGATAAAAGTTTCCCGCATTAAAAGTGTGCGACCGTTTCATTCAGCGCTCTCGAATGTTACAGTCTGTGCTGAGGCAGATTTGTATCCATATGCTGGCATTTTAACTGAGAGGATCAGATGGATCGGCAGAAGTTCTGTAGTCATACTCAAACCTAAAAAGACGAAGCTAAATCATCGGCGGCCAGACAGGGACTGTGTTCTGTGACAGAAGGAAAAGAGGAGGGGAGAAGGGAGTGGGAGAGTGAAGACTACAGGACCCCCTCCCAACAAAAAAAATAAATAAAGACCGGTGTCGTATGTTTGCCTGTCACTCATCGTCGGTGCCGCGCTCAATGCTTGATACAGAGAAAGTGAGATAATGCACCCCATGAAATATTCACCAGAGTTGTCTTAAGGAGGATTGTAGGGGGGTGGGGGGGGGTGCTACAGACAGAGTCCCCCAAATGCTCCTCATGTCTGGTTTGCTTAGGCTCCCGCACCTGCTGTGGGGCATTCACTGGAGTTATCGTAAAAAACGGGGTTGGACAGAGGTGGGAGGGAGGGAGAGTCCCCCAAATGCTCTTGATGTCAGGTTTGCTTAGGCTTCTGCACATGACAGGGGGACCAGCGGGGGGTCCATTAACTGTTCACACAAATGGTCCCGGATCCCAGCATCAGTCTCCACAACAACAGCACCAGACCCCTACAGCACCTCCACTACTTCTGCTGTACTCTCTACTGTACTATCTTACTGCCTCCTGTTGACAGTTATTTGTATTTACTATAAGAAGTGTCTCCAACATAAAATCTAATCTCCAAATATCGTTCACTTGGACCAAGGCCAGCATTGATCTGGAGGACAGGGGAGAGTCACATGAAAACAGGAGAGAAGGCTGAATAATTAGCTCCTAATTAGGCTGATGAGAGATGTGGTGATTCATTAGGAGTCATTGTTTTTCGTGATGGCCGGCGTCGCCAGCATGCGTGTTGTGTAAGGGACGCGAGCCCGATGCGGAGCGCGGAATGGAAACGCCGCCATTAGCCGCCGTCGCTTGCCGTGCGAGGCTTTGACGCGACGAAATTAGACGGGTAGCTTTTGCATCTGAGACTCTTAATGCGATACATCAGCTTTGATTCAGGCGTGAGGGGGAAAAAAAAAAAGTTGTGCATAAATGAACAGCGCAATCGATGAGCATAAAGGATATGAAAGAGATGCTTGATCACGCCGTGAAGAGCAAGAAGCCAAGAGGTGCGGAAGCTCAGAAGCTTACACGAGTGGCTTTTGACTCCTTGAGGCTAAGTGTCATATCGACGTTGAGGTGCCATACAGAAGCTCGCAGGCTCGCCGACAATTTTCCACCACCCGGTTTGTGCTTGTGCACATAAAGATTTGAATACATTGGCAAACGATTCAAAGCCAGAATAAAAGCAGCATAAAATAAGGTCATAAATTCTTCGCTATCAACGCCGCGCTGCGTTCAGACCTGTATAGGGACGCTGAGTGCACTCCACAACAACAAGCCTGTGTTACTGTGTGCTGCAAATGGTCAAAGGAGCATCTCCACCCCACAGGAAAGGCCATTACCACATGACATGATTCCTTAGGATGAAGGACTAAAGCTCTGTGTCATTACAGCCCGTTGTGTTCAATCACGTCAGTCAGGTTGTCAGAAAATCAGCACCCGTGGTCCCGCGGTTATGCATGATACAGATCGATCTCAATACTTTACAGATACACGAAAACCTGCTCTGCCATAAATCACATTCCAAGCATTTGAGATTCCACAGATTTTTTTTTCCCTTGCTACAAACACACTGACTCTGATCTGCCGTTGATCTATGGCGAGGCCTGACCCGGAGAACGACAGAGACAAGAGTCCATGGCTGAGAATCAAATCAGATCGATCACATCTTTAGCGTTATGTCAAAACGGGAGGGGGTCGTCTCACTGTCACCGATGGTCCTTGCAGCTCCTGCATAACATTAAACAAACAAGCGCAACCTGCTGACGTTAGATCGCAAACAGTATTCCCAGGTCAAATCTTTTCTAATTTAAGATTGTGTTATTTACATTAAAAATGACTGCATGGCATTAATTCACTGAAACTGCGAAAAAGTGTAGATACTGAAGAATGTAAAGAGCCTTGAGGCTCTACCACTGCTACAGCCCAGGTAGCTTTGGAGAAACAGGCCTGGTGTAATCATGGCACAAATAAAATGAATCCATTTCAGATCCATATGTATTTCACCGGTGTTTTCATTAGAAGACCGGGGACACAAGTTTTCCTTATAATTCACATTCTATGATGGAGCAACACCGAGATAAGGCAGGCGAATGGCGAAATCTAATCTGAACCCCAGTGTTTTTTTGTCTATGGAAATGGCTGGCGTCTTATCGGCAGAGTGGGTTATTTGAGCAGATCCTCGCTGTGGCTTAGCGAAGGGACTCAATCACTGCTGCCTGCCGATAGGCCTCACTTTCGTCCCTTCTCCCTCTCTCATCTTTTTATCTGGAGGAGCGGAAATGAAAGGATGGTATCTCGCACTCTCTGCGTCCCCGGTTCAGGAGATGGAGAGAGACGTGGACATTTTCTTTTAGGCCTTAGCTGTCAGATGGAAAAACATGGGCTGTGTAAATCCGTGTGCCGAATAAAATATGCCGACAGTTTAGGGACTCTAAATTAACTTGGATTCAAGAGAGGTCATTTGTGTTGGGGCCGTCATGGTGGGATATAACCATGAGCTAAATCTAACCACATTCTGATGACGAGAGGAAGAGCAGCGTATAAAACCAACTGCAGCCGCATTTACAGAGTAAACAAGCTTTTTCCACATTATGGTTAAAGAAAAACAATCTTTCCACATTTTGTTCTTATCCTGGCTTCTTCTCCTACATTGTTGCGGGAGGATATTACACGCGTTGGTCCCGTCTCCCCCAGCATCTTAAGAGGGCGGATGGTGCAGAAAGAAGCCATGCTAACCACTCTCTAAGTCACAGACGCACAGGGGCGGAATGGCTAAATAGTTTGCAGATTGTTGATCATTAACCAAAGTATAAATAAAATAGCAGAAGTGCAAATTTAACCTTCATCCTGAAGTTGCTGCGAAACTTCAAATCGCGACTAAAAGGGGCGGAGAAACAAATACGCGGTTATCTGTAGGACTAGGATAAAAGAAACCGCGCGAAATGACACCTGAGCTCATTCCTGGAGAGGCGAGAGCCAACATGTCAAAGTTCCACAAATAGTCGCTCCTTTGTGCCACCAAGGTTCCAGCAGCGAGTGAATATTTAACGGGGAGGCAATGAATTTTACTTCACCGGTTTCTGTGGTAACTGGGACAATATCCAGGGAATGGGGTATGCGAATGGATATGGTTGGCTAGAAAAATGAGGGGCGAGCAGAAAAAGAAGCAGGTGCTGGAAATGAAGAATAATGCGGCTCACCTTGATGCTGTCTCCCTTTGTCAGGATGCCCCACAGTGTGTTTTGAAACTGGGTGAGATCCATGTGAGAGTCTCCTGCCAGCAACGCCTGAGGAAATAAAGAAAGATCCATGTTCGGAATCAAAGTGCAATACGCATTGTTAATGAGCAGCAGAAAATAACCAAGCGCACTGTCAAATACTAGAGGGGTGAGTATTAGGGCCAAATCTGGAAATTATGAGAAGAAAGTTGTGAATTAATGAGAAACATTTCATATCTGGTGGAAAAATTAACTAATAATGAGCAAAGGGAAACCTCTGCTCGCCAGACTTCCACTCATTACCCATCCCAAATCTTGATTAGCATTCCCATTGTCTCTTGAGAAATAAGCTGATTGCATCATAGTCGACCACTACCAAACATTTCTCCATCTGCATGAGCAACAAGTGTGTCTTTGTTTTAAAACATTACAATTTCATTTTTGAAAAAATTAATCTCAAAATAATCACGTAAAAACCAAAAGGTCTAAAAACAGTTTGCCTACATAATCAAACTATTATAATTTTATTAACAAAATATGGTATTAGGCCTCTCGCCATCTCCCACTACACTGTCACTCTTATGCCTTGATTCTAAAGAGATTAGCCCTGTAACATACTGAGTTTAAAACGCAGTAAGTGGCGGTAATGCATCTCGATATCCGCTGCCATTTTCCAGTAATCCGAACAAAGAAGAAAGGTGACTGTATTTCTCTCCCTTTAAGTCGCCCTAATGCCCCACTGTACATATGAGCAATGTGCAAATGGAGAATAAATGAAACTTGGGCCCAATAACGGCGTAAAGCCTTTGCGTCTTCGCTGGCACTCCACATGCAATGCGTTTCCTTCTCTTGTAAATTCTTTATAACGGCCTGAAACATGACCTGCACCACAAGCGTGCAGGTGCGCTCCGACGCTCATGATATCTCAGGGTGCACGCGCGCTCACAATCTCACATCTACCGCTGAGTGCCTGCTGGCCCCACAGGTATGGACTACGGAGGGGGGGGGGGGAAAAAAGTGCATTACATAACTGATAATGAACTGTGCATCGTCCGTCTCCCATTCAGCTATCCCCCACAATAATCCCCGCTGCGCTCCGACGCTCATGATATCTCAGGGTGCACGCGCGCTCACAGTCTCACATCTACCGCTGAGTGCCTGCTGGCCCCACAGGTATGGACTACGGAGGGGGGGGGGGGAAAAAAGTGCATTACATAACTGATAATGAACTGTGCATCGTCCGTCTCCCATTCAGCTATCCCCCACAATAATCCCCGCTGCCGTATCTGCTTATCTATTCAAGCCACCCCTTCATTAAATCACCTTTCACAGCCAAACAGAGGTTTACTGCTTATAGGAGTCAAACACCATTCATCACAGAGAAGGCTGTACTTATACAGATATAGTGCATGTTTTAATTCACTGGGGGACAAACACATCATTCCTACTATCTGAATAAACACAGAGTCTTGCAGCAAGGGGGAGGATGGGAGGGACTGACGACCAAATTAATCTGCAGCCCTTTGCCAGCTGAAATTGAAGTCAGTGAGGCGGTGTGCACCAGTGGATGCCCATCAGTCACAGGACCTTGTGCAAGGCCTGAAAAAGCCGAATGTGATGCCGCTGCACATTGGGAGGTACGGAATGAGGACGGAGGGGTGGAAGATGGTGCAGCTTTCAGTGTTTATTCAACTGAAACTGTGTCCCCTGGAAGCCATTTTGGCAGCGATGTATCGCAGCAGGCGATGACCTTTAGATACCATGCACAATTAAACTAAGCTAATAAACACGACTGCAGACCTGGACACTTGGACTGGAAGGCAGGTGCCGTGAATCACCTCTGATGCGAGCGGCTTCTTTTTGTGCTTAGTTTGGTCTTTGCGAACCGAAAATGTGTTTGTTTGAGACATCTTTGAGGACAAGAGCACCGCGAGGAAACTGGCCGAATGGGAGTTTTGAGGGACAGAGTTGCCTCGACCTCCGTTGAAGAAGTGCCGCTCAGACGGATTCTGTGCCAGAGCAGAAACAATTAGTTGATTCATTCATCAATTAGCGCCGCAATTTTCGTGACGACTCAATTATCAAAGCTATTTTAACAGGCACAGATTTACTGAATCCAGTTTCTCACACAGATTTTTTAAGTTAACGATTAATCGTGGACTCCAAATAGTCACTGCCTGATTCATAAAAAAAAATCCTGAATCTCCTTGTATTAGGTAGGTACATATCTATTGAAATATAGTCTTAAACCAGGCAAATAAAAAGGGGATGATGGCGGTGGTCTCAGTCTGAATTAATGTGATGAAGAACTTGCACCTTTTCTGCCAAACTGGTAAGTAAAGGCGTGTTAATGTCAACATTAAATGGCTAAAAGCAGCTTTAAGATGAGACTGGTTATTAAATTTGCCATTTCGAGATTCAAACCCTAAAGCACAGCCTGTCCTTCAATAGAAATCATGTCACAGAAGTATATGCAATGCTTTCGACTGAGCTGTAGAAGAACTCTGAGTCTGAACTGCAATCTGACTCCTGTCACATAAAAAATAAAAAAAAAACCACCAACAGTTCTGACGAATAAGCTCAACATTTGATTCAGGCGAAGTAACAGCTTCTGGAACAGTATGCAAAGATATTGCCTTACAGAGGGAGAGGAGAGATCAAATAACATGGTTACATACTGTGCCGTGTTATTTGATAGATCCGGCTTGTTCCACAAGCACAGTTCCACAAATACCACTTACATCCACCTGGCAAGAGAATATTAGGTTCCTAGGCACCGTTATGAAATGTATCACCTTGCAAATATATGGAAACAGCACAAACAAAAAAGATGAGACAGCCATTACCGCAAACCCACACGAATGAAAATATTACGACTCCCACACAGTATTTAAACACGCGGAGCATGTGTGCGCATACTGAATGTGCATAGGCAGAGGGGGAGAGGCACATATGTAATAAAGCGGTCAGCCATTTGTGTCAGTTTGCCTTATCAAAGCGTCTCTTTCATTCGGTTCAGGCTTTTATCCTCTGCTCAGTCAAGTACGCGGAGACAAACACAGCAGCACAGCGTGTTGTTCGGGGAGGAAAGTGCTCGCCAGTGATCCTCCTCTTTCAGGCCCTTTGACTGACAAGGACGGGAACATCGACCAAAATAATAGAAGTCAGGGGGTGATTTCCCATGATGCCAAGAACACTGGTCATCTCAGCCGATGCTGAATGGTACACACTGTTCGGCACACCCTCGGGTCCGCGGGTCCAATTTGAGGCGCAGATGGTTTTCACTGAAACTTTCGCCGGGTAATTTCATCTGAGAACAAGTTTAACGTGCTGAGGACCGATTATTCATGCAAACGTGGAACGATGGCGACGGCAGACAAGTCAAAGACAAAGGCAAAAGGTGCAGCATGTATATTTCTGGCAACAAGAAATAAAATAAAGACTCTACTTTGAGCTCCCTCAATATCCGTGAACGCAGAAGTGGAACCAGGGGGAGAATGAAAGCAGATAACCGAGGGAGGAGACGACACAACAGCTTATTTTAAAACTGGAGCTGGCACTCGGGAGCGTTTCCCAAACTAAATGTATGTTTGGAGTAATTGTGACTTGAGCATCAATTGATTTCGTCCCCGCAGCTGATAAGCCACATACACAATAATCTCGTAATGTACTGAGCTGATTAGACCACCTGAAGCAAAGTAATTAAGTAAAGCAAAGTTAAACTGCTGCTTGTTTCTAAATGTTACGAACGCTGTGAACTCAGTGGAAGTCAAACTGTGATGCGGTGAAATTAAACTCAGGCAATTTTTAATAAATATCCCCTGAACTGAACTAATAATATATTAAAAGTAGGACAACTTTAAGTAACAGTGCAAATGCTTAATACAAACATACAGATGTATAGAACTATAATGCTTTGTGTTAGCACCATATGGACATAAATTTAACATATACATGATCTAAGAAATATGAATAAAACTTACTTTATCTCTTAATTACAAAGTGTGACATGTCTTGACACTGAACTTTGGTTTTTCACTTAAGACACATGAAAAATAATCAGCAGATTAATCAAATTGAAAAAAAACACTACACCATGAAATGAATCTTCACAAGTTAATGGTGAAGAATAGAATGTTTCATGACTCAAAAATGTTCCCAGTGGGCTGGGATATTAATTAACCTGAAATAGCTCCATCATCACCGGCACGTCCGGTGATTAATCCCACCCTTGAGCAGAAATACAGCAGAGCTCCATGTCCGCCTTTAATGAAGCAAACATCAGGCGACGTTGGGAGATCTCTTCACCGCACTAATGAACAGTGGCTTTTAAGATAAAAGCAGGAGAAAACAGGCACAGGGATCGATATATAGTATCGCATCAGTCTATGTTTTGCTCAGCATCCGGGCCCAGGGAACATTTCATAAAGGCCATAGGGTCGGCTTATCACGGAGCTAAATGCCAATGTAATTATTAGTGTCTGAAGATAGTGGAAAGGGAAGCACATCCTGCGGCAGTACACCATATTTAATTAATAAATGTCACTCTGTGGAGGGAGCGAGGGGAGCGTGTGAGAAAAGAGACCGGAGCAGGGAGGGAAAGGAGGGAAGGAGGCAACGAGAGCGAAAACAGAACGGATCCTGACTTCAGTACACAGGCAACAAACACACACGCGACAACAAACACAGGAGGTCGAGGTGGTGAGAGCAGAAGATGAGCACAATCATCTCCTTTAGTCTGACTATCTACTCTCTGTAAAACATGCAGCAATAGGGATACGGGGGGAGACGGCAATTACATGATCCCGTCTCGCAGCGCGACACCACAATTTAGCTCCGAGAAAACAGTGTGCGATGCTCTTACGACACAGATTCAATTAAGGGTGTAGAGGCTGCGCCACTGGTCCGGAAATACTGTGTTAGACTGGACTGTTATATGTACTGATCACCACAATCGTTCCAGCTAAGTACAACATGATGAGCACCACTGGATCTGGAAAATCCCCAAATCATACTGACTGACATTTAGGCAACTCAAAGCCGTTGTTCTGTTGAGGGAAAGGTTGTGGTGGGCGTTTAATGTCGATAAAGTGTCTACAACAAAGACACACGATGGGTTTACGGGGTTTAATGTATTAGTAAATATCACTGACTGTAACCTTTTCTTTTGTGGGTGAAACCTAACCACGGAGAGTCGGGATACGAATCCGGGTGTTCGCGTTCCTCGGCCCTCCCTCGCCACCTCTCAGCAGTTAGCGCACGGTGACGGTTAATGCAGAAGAAAACATCGCCAGGCAGCACAACTCTCATCGGAAAATAATTGGGAGAACAAATTATTCGTTTAGAAATGTAATTTCAGGATGGACCAGGTGGAAATAGTTCTATTATCATGCTACTTTCATATTAATTCACGGGAGAAAATGGTGGAAAGTTTCCAATTATGAAATGCTGCTCTCTCCTGAGCGTCGCCTTTGATGTGCGATTGACAGCTTCATTACATTGGGAGCTGGACTTGAAAGAATGGCGTAATAATAGCGCGGGACATTACAGCAGAATGCGGCTGTTTAGCTCTTTTTTTTTTTGTTAAATCATTGAAAGCAACTAATTCCAGCTGATAATGACAAATGAATAATTGCATGCAGCGCACACGAGCGACGCGTCCAGGGGTGGGTAAACGAAAAAATAATAGTGAAAATATATTTGACAACAGCGTAAAATCAGCTCGACTTTTAGCATGAGGGGAAATTTATAATGGCTAGACTATAAGAATGTATGAACCACGTTTAAAAATACATCTGAATTCTGTATAAAATTAAGCTTCATTTTTGAGAAGAATAGTTTCGAATTATCTTGGCTTCTCTTTTCTGCAAAAAACATTCCTGGTGCCTGAACTCTGGTCGCGTCGAGCACTTCTAACTTTACGAACACAGACGTGCACGCTCATGCCACTGCTGTTCGATAACACAAGTCTGAGTCTCGTCTCACTTTGGTGGAGGTCAGAGGGGTTAGGTGTCCTGTCTCTTTGCTTTTCCTGCTGTCAGGGACTATGCACACAACAGGCAGCTTGTCACACAGGACGCAGGCTCCCATAATGCCCCCATGCTTCGTATTCGCTCCTTGCCCCCCTCAATCACACCCCCTCCCGATCTTGGAGTGCTACTTGAGTCATGACTACACCTGGGACCCTCTCGCCTCGGTGCCATTTCTGTCATTGGATCAGCTGCTGACTCCAGCCCTGTGTCTCTTGTCTTTTGTTCTCTGCCCACATGTTAACTCTGAACCGCCTGGAGAAGACGAAGAGGAGAAAGCAGCTACGGGGAAAAAAAAAAAAAAAACAGATCAAGGTCCCTGGAAAACTGCAAAATAATAAGATGTTTCTAAATGCTTCTTACGCAACAATTTCTATCCCTCTCTCTCACATTGCTTCTAAAGGCGACACTCCTCGGCACACAGAAGTGGGTATTCTTGTTTGGAAACAAAAGCAGGCGTGCTTCTGAGGCGACCGTTAAGCTATTGCAAAGCAGATGCTTTTCTCTCTCGCCAATCAATTTAACACCTACACCTCCCCTCCTTCATGCTGGCTCCGGCTCATCAGTTTTAAATGGCACAAGGCATTCTCGCATTGTTCTTTTGACTTACTCGGAGGACAAGAAATGGCTGAAGTAACAGCCCTTTCAATAGGTTGGGTCAGCACAGACAAAAATAAAATAAAATAGACAGCGCTGGACGAAGGCATTTTACAGAACACAATAACACATTGGCACAGTGTGACAAGACTCTTGGTTTCTCATACTTTGTAGAGGCAATTATATTTCAGAGTCTGTAAAAACAGAAGGAAGATTTGTGGGGAGAAAAAAAAAATGTTTCCCCCCCTCTCTCTTCTGAATTTTGTGCGAGACTGAATTGCAAGGCAAAAGCCATCTGTGTCTGACTCTTATCCCTGGCTTCTCCAGAGCCTGGATGAGCCTGAGCCAGCAAATGTCAGTCGGATAAAGACCAAGCCTGACAGACAGACACAGGAGTTTTGTCATTCTGTGTGTCATCCCTTTGCTAGCAAGCCCAATCTTTGCCGGTCTCAAAAGCCCAGAGATGATGGGGAGGAAGGAACCTTCTCAGGGTGAACGTCAGGTTGTGTAACTCCTCCAAGTGCCACAGTAGCTGAAACTGTGAGGACGTGCACTATTGTGGTGCCCCTGCGGCCTTTGAGAGCTTTCATTATTGTCTTATGTGCCGTGTGGCAGGGTCACCATGGAAACACAAAACACATCAAGCGTCTCACCCACAAAGGACATCAGGGTCTTCCACAAGATGTTCTTTCAGGAGCCACTATGGGTCAGAGGATGTTGGATGTGATTTGATATTTAAAGAGAATCCAGAATACGAATATTTGACGTTATGATAGAGAGATGCTTGCTCAGCTTTAACCATATTGTAGGTGATTTTATTATTGGAAAACCGGTAAAAAAAAAAAAAATGCTTTCTATTGTTGCTAAGAAATACGTGATCTTAATGATTCAAAGCCAAATGTAAAGTAATTCCAGCACATTTTACAATTATGTTAACTATTTATATCAATGTGTTTGGTTTGCGCTTCTAACCCTGATACTGTAGATCATCAGCAAGAAAGGGAGTAAGTACAAAGTAAGCATGAAACCAGGCCACAGCTACGAAACTGAGAAATATCCGTTATTAATAATTCATGAATATAATTTCAATTTAAAGATCTAAACATTATGCTTTAAATAATACACACTAATGCTGCAAAAGCCGTTAGATGTATTTACAGACTTTAATGACCTCTTTTATATATTGTATATCCTGTTGAGTCAGCCATCGCTGCCCTGTACTGACACCCTATTCATTACAGGTTCAAACGGAAGGTCTGCACATAATCCGACATATTGCCACATCCACTTTTTTTTATTTATTTACTGTTCACTCTCTTAGGTCTCTTATTGTGAAGCAGTGACAGGAAATGAGCAAGATAACAGCCTACAACTTCTCCGGAAACTAACCCCACCCCTGCCGGTACGGACCATTGCTGCGATTGGGAAAGTTGCCACACTGACTGCCACACAAAATCAAATTGGGACTCCAATTATATACGAGTCTATATTTTAAAAAGGTGAGTTTGTTTGGCTGCTGCTGTCGGCCTGGTAGAAAACACATTTGCTGTTACCATCTATGCAATTTTGAAGTAAGTGCGATACCGACTGTAACTGAATCATCGCCCAGCCCAACAACGCTGGAGATAAAATAAGCAGAGCATCTGGTTCTATCATGAGCATAAGTAAAGAATAATCCGTCTAAAATGTCCCAGAGATTTTGCAGAGGCGACTCCCACCGCTCGAACATGCTTTCTGCTCTGGTTGATACTGTGCTGATCAATGCATTCACTTGGGAAGCAGAGGCATAGATTGTCCCGTTGCACAGTGTGTACCCTGTTCTCAGGAGCTGCACTTACACGGGCGCAGCATCAATAGTATTTGTCAAGTGGTTGAAACTGATAAGAAGGCAAATGATTGCCTTGAGCTTGCTTTAAGGCTTTTTTGTTAGTACAGCTTGTAAGACAGAGTTCCACAGCAATGGGAGTCTACTTCATAAAAGGTCTGACGCTGTGTTTTGATTCGGAAACACGGTTTTGTTTTCCTGCAGTGAAATTACGTGGGAAAATGAAATAAACTCACACAGATCAAGAAGGCACTTTGACATGAGACACCTCTGTCAGGACTTGTCGGAGCAGCGGAAAACAACGCCTCTGCGCTCCGCTCCTTACCTCTCTTGCCTTTGACCTCCCACTGGTGCCATTACCTGTGCCACCCGCGCGACCTCCAGCGCATCAAATCTCGGCGGTTGCATAACAAAAGATGAGCGTCCGGAAGATCAGAGGCGCTAGAGGAACGGACGACGGGCAATGCGAGAGATTGAGGAGCGTCAGGTGTGCAGCCTGAAACAAAAAAAAAATACAGAACTCTTTCACAGTTGCCTCCGAAATCATTCGCTGCTCCCCAAACGCCACCCCCCCCCCCTCCTCCTCCTCCTCCCTTCACTGTCCTTCTGTCTCAAAAGAACATGACACATTACAGCATTTTTTAGCAGGTCAGTTTTTCTGTACGGCGCCTCGACAGAACCACATATCACTCCACCCCTGGTTGCAGCCTGTCATTTCACATTATGTAACTTGAAAGCACTCTAGCTGGGAAGTAAAAACATGACGCAGGTGATGGGAGGTGAGGTAAAGGGGGCGGGGGGGTGGCACAGACCCTGTAACGCCCTTTTTACCATCATGCCCAGCTACCCCTCATACAGCCAGCAGGCTTTTAACACAAAACCATAATCTTGCTGGGATATATGCCTGCCAGTGTTCACGATTCTTCTCGCCTGCCCGTGTGCCAGCCTGTGCGGAAGCTATAAAGAAACATCATGGCCTACATCCATTTCATACAGTCAGTTAAATAAAACTGGAATCCTAAGTACAGCTTAGGTCTGCACATTTCAAACTTCTGGGTTACTCTTGGTGACGCAAGAGTGTACAGTGCTCCAAAATAAAAAAAAATAAAAAAGACATTTCACAGAGTTGAATTAAAAAAATAAAAAATGTGTTCTGCTTGTCGCACGAAGACCTCAGAGGTCTCCTCGGAACACACATTAAATCCTGGAGTCACTGTGAGCTTTTATAGCCGCCCTACAAATGCATGAAAAAGGAAATTCTTGGCAGCAGATGAGGATTGTTCATTTCTGAGGAAGAACTCTCTCTCTCTCTCTCTCTCCCTTTCTTTCTCTCTCCCTCTCGCTTGCTTGCTCTCTCTCTCCCTCCCTCCCTCTCTCTTCTTGTTGGAGGGAGCAAGGCAGGAAAACAGCTCTGAGGCCCTGCCCATGACAAAACAAAGATTAAATGACCTGTGAATGTGACTTTCCATTCTTTTCCCCCTATTAGCCTGTATTCAACTTAAGAGGCCTGCTGCCCCCTTCTGGAGGCTTGCATGTAAAAAAAAAAAAAAGAAAGAAAAGAAAGAAAACCAGAACAAAACAGTTTTGACGTCTGACATCGCTCTGCCCCTCTCTTCATTAATAACTTGCACATTCAATCAACATCTTAATTCTTGCCTTTGAGATAGAACAAAGCCACTCGCTTGTCATCCAATAAAAGGAAATGCAAACGCCATAGCCCACCCGCTGGAGTGAGATTTCACCGTTGGCAAGGGCCAAATGTCAACCAGCTCAAACAGATGGTGTGAAGAGCCGAGCAGAGTCGCTGACCTTGCCCGGTAGTGACTCAGGGTGGGAGGGGAGCAACAAGCGGTTTGGATTGTGTGGGCATCCCAACAGAAATCAGAGTGCTTGCAGTCAAAACTGGATTGCTATTATTATATGATAGACAGGGACTGGTTGCAATCAGCAAACTGATCTAACATCAGGTTGACTATTTTCAAAATAAAAGCGTCAACAAACCCAGTGAATTATTTGAAAATAATAACAATGGACACAGGATGTGGTGTTTCACAGCTCTGGATTAAAATAAGAAATGCAACTTCAACACAGTTTTCTTTTCTATCAAATTATGGAAAAACAGTACTTAGGTTGACATAGGAGTCGCAGCAGTGCCATAACGTTAAAGGATTTCCTGAAGGTACAGAACCGAAGAAGTCATTATAATGAGATCTTTATGGTTCTGTTTTTTCCCTTTGTCCACGCACCACTACCTCCCAGCTGCACTACATCAGCTCCGCCATCTTCATTTCTGCCTTGTTACCAACTAATGTCAGCTCCTCTACTGTGGAGCAACCCCAGGGGCATAGCCAATATTATTAAACTGTGAAACAAGCAAGAATTTCATACCCACCAGCAAGCTGTTATTGGGAATTCCCAACCTTTTCATGCACCTACAGCAATGTTGTTCATCTGCACACTTTTAGAAAAGTGAAATTCCTTCCCAACTTTTCTTGCAGACAGCTGCAAGAACAAGCAATGTTCTGGCACCTCATGGTATGGATAAGAAGAGATAAGGTAGCCTTTTTTTTTAATCAGGGGATTTATGGCATTCTCTCGTTGAAAAGAAAAACATATTCTATGCTCAGGCTCTTTTCCTTTCTGGTAGACTGAGTGAGGGGCTTTGAGTGGAGGCGGGTGGGCAGAAGATGGATAAGTGAAATTCACCTCTGCACAAATGCCTATTTCTTGAGAAAAGGCAATTTCCTGCAGCTCTGTTCATCGCTACATTCCGAGCTCGGTCACACGTCGCTGCTTCTGGGGGATGTATTGTCCCTATAGTTAATGTCAAGAAAGCGAACAGGCCACTCTTTGCAGGATGCTGATTTTGTCCAAATGTTTTGGCCTGGGCCCTGAAATTAAAATGTATCGCGTTAAGATCGACAGACTGACAAGAATTTTATTTTTTTTTTTTTGCTTGGCAGTTATGAGACATTCTTCGTGGATGCCGATTATTATCTTCTAAATGTGGGTGAACTTGACTCTCCATTTACAGCGGTTTCTACAGGAATGGAGGACTATAACATAATGATAGAAAACTGAGGGAGCGCCACTTCAGAATATCCATTTTCCCTCCTGAGTGGAGTGCCTCCTTTGATCATCAAATTGTTCTCCTACAAAATCCTCTCTGTTCTTGAATTATCTGGGCCGCTGAAGTGGAAACTGAATTTTCTGTGGAGGCCAAAGCTTCTTAAAAGAAAAGGAAAAAGACAGGGGAAGCTAATAAAAAAAGGTGCGAAAATGACACAAATTGAATAAGCTTGCAAAAAAAAGAATATATTCACTCACGAGCGGGACAAAAGTAATCAAGGTCTTCAGATAAGCGCACATGAGGAAAGAACTCTTTTACGTTACTGCCCAGCAAAGACAGAAAACAGCACGAGGACCCAGTGTGTTCAACAGCTTTGGTATTAAGAGGAATATGGACATACTGACAAAAAGAAGATTGAGAAGAAGTGAGTAATGATATGAGAATACTGTCAGAATGAAGGGGGATGTTATAAAAATATCAGAATAAAATCATAATTCTGAAATCGGAATCTTGATGACCGAAAAGATATTACAAGAACAAAGTTGTTCACTTGAGAATTGAGAATTCCCAATATGACAAGCGTCCTGCACTGCTACAACATTATTAAAGTTGATTCCTGCAACAGGAAGACTGTCCCCTGAAGTGGCCCTCGCTCAGCTACAGAGCTGCAGTGTTGGAGTTGCATGAAACGCTAAGCAGGCGATGACAAAAGTTAATCGACTGTTACAAAACAAAATCACTTAATCCCTCCCAGCACACGGAATTAACTACTTCTTCTGTGGTGCGACTGCAGCTGCCCCTGGACCTT
This sequence comes from Pseudorhombus dupliciocellatus, assembly GCA_016785235.1. NCBI lineage: Eukaryota > Metazoa > Chordata > Actinopteri > Pleuronectiformes > Paralichthyidae > Pseudorhombus > Pseudorhombus dupliciocellatus. The sequence goes on from JAFBJW010000098.1 coordinate 2,307,610, forward strand.
GATTAAAGTGCTGCACGCGCAGCCGCTTGTCAGTTCCAATGCAAGTTGCCTGTTAACCACTGTCATTGGCACCCTGTTTAATTTGCCCAGCTTGATCACCGTTTGTTGTGGTTGCAGTTAAGTACATATTTTCATATTCATGAATATTCATAATGCCGATTCATCCTCCTCAGATGCTGTTGAATTCATTAGGAATGCCTCCCCGTTTGAAATAACAAACGAGCACTGGGTTTTTTTTTTCCTCTCCTCCCTACATCCCTTTCATGTTGGTTACAGCTTCGGTGCCGCTCGAGTTTGTGATTTCCTTACACAACATTCAAATCTATTTCTAACTGGACGTTTCACATGAGTTAAAACTTGAGAGTCTATGCAAAATAGAGTAGAGGTTTGATCTCTATTTTTTTTTATTCTATTTAATTCAGTTGATTTAAAACAGCTCTGAACTTCTCTTCTCCAACTTAGCAGCTGTTATGATTGCTCATACCAAGAAAATGGAACGAGGGGAAGAGGAGGAAGCGTGAGAGGACAAATTGAGCTCTAGCCATTTTGTTTACAGCCAGAGATCCTGATATCTGCTGCCTGGTAAGAGCGAGGCTCAACAACTTTAAAGTGAAACAGACAGCTCCGTTCTCCCACAATGCAGCTTGAGGGGAGATAGAAAAAAAAAAAAAAAAAAAATCACTGTAGGGGAAAACTAGCACTGCTATCAAATGAACATGGAAGGGACCCTGTTGTGTGAGAGGAGAAAACAGCAAAATCGGAAAGACAGAAACTCGATACAGAAATCACAGAGTGGGCGAAGTGAGTGCTAATAGAAGTATTACATCAGAAAGAGTGTATTTTGGAGAAGTCCCGCCATATTCTACGCATATTTTGTGCAGTAGGTATAAGTATATGGTCGCAATGGTGACATGAAATAGGTTCATGCTTAGTCGACCATTTAATCCAGTTTGAGAAACTTCTGTTTAAAACTGCAGTGCCCATGGGATTGGAGTTGAACCTTATTTTAAAATAAATCCATATATTTATGGTTGTTATTCAGGAGCAGTCAAAATGTTGATTCAGTTACTGCTGTTCTCTACTATTTCGGTTTAGTAGTTGACATTGAGAAGAATACATAAATATAGTTTTGCTACCCTGAAGGAAACTTAAGAGTTTTTTTGTCAGAATAGTCGATTATGATTAGAGTGTTAACAAGTTAACAAGTAATTATCTAGAAAAGACCATTCGTACTGAAATTCACCGGGATTTGTTAGTGCTCCTCGACATCTTGTCTTAATTGTAGTCCAAACTCGATGAAGACAACTTACCTCTGCTTCATCCACGGAGAGAATCCGCTCCTCGTTGCGGACGAATGCCACTTTAGCCTGGACTTCATCCACTGTTATGCTGTTGTGAAAAAGCAGATGCAGATGAAAACAGTGAGAGCTGATTTAAACCACTTTCACACAGCCAATAAAACGCAGGAGTATTGTGCTTGTATCGCCCTTTTGTTTGAAAGCTATGAGCACAGCATTAGCAGTGCTATTCAATAAACAAGAAAACTGCCTTTAAGCCAGTTTCACTCATACAAAGGAGCAGCTATTGTGTCACACATCTGATGGCCTCTGTGTGTCATAATGGAGGCTCTGAACAGTAAATAGCCAGATCTCTATTTAAAAAGTTTATAGGTAAATTGGTGCAAATGTCTGTTTTTTGTTGCTCTCTCATTAAAATTATTTCCACGTGATGATTTAACATGCATGATTTTATCGCAGTGCTCACACCAAGGACTTCACAAGGTTTTTTGTTTGTTCTTCTTCTCCAGATTGGGTTTACTCAGCACCGGCTCTGGCCTTTTAGCCAATCTCATCGAGTGCCTCACAACACAACGCCGCACGTCCTATATCACACATGCCGCTTCTTAACCGGCGGCACTTCAGATCATTTCTTGCACCACTCCTCCCTGCTGGTGTCTTTCTTCCTATGGCTCTACCTAAACTCACACTACTGAGCTGAGATAATGACTGCATAGCCAAGATCAATCCCTGGAGTCCATCAAAAGCGGAAGTGCAGGCAAACATACAAAGCGTATAGCTTGTTCCACTACAGAGGATCAATGCTGCAGGGTAAGTGCTGGGAGAAAAAAAACAATGCCTCTCTCCATTGTGAGCCGGCACCGAGAAGAAGCAGCGCGGAGAAACTCATACAAAGAAAAGTGGAGTTGGGCCCCTGATACAGAGAGCATTTATCCACGTATAGATCGTGAGAGCACACCTTCAGTAAGTTTCACTGAGAGGGAGAGAGCCAGAGCGAGGGCGAGAGAGAGAGAGAGATGGTGATGAACATTACTGGCTCTCACATGCACTGATAAATCTGGACAGAGGGGAGGGGATAAAAAGCACAACCTGTTCGTGGGCCTTTGGGAGGCTCCATCATGGTTCATTTCCTGAAGCAGTTGGTAGACTCTATTTATAGGCCAGCACACTGGTACCAGTTAATCCTGCACTGGGCTGCCAACTGCCTGCCAGCTGGCACGGTGGCCTGCACTTGTGTGTGGCTCAGGATGAAATAACGGCGAGGAAGTCCGCAAGCTACCTTAATGACCAACATGTAGGAGAGACGTTCCGCATATAGGAAGAAACTTTCACGTGCACTTCCCCGGTGTAACATGCAAATCGCAGCGGCAGCAGCAGCGTCGATATGCGACCTAATTCCACAAAGATCTGTGCGAGGGTGGATGAAGACCGCTCAAACTGGTTTATCTTATGAGCTTAATAGCCTGGCATGTGCTATGTTCATGGCCGAATATGGTGCAACTTTATAAGAATATAATGGCGCTTACATATACTAAAAAACGTTCTATTCTATTCTAGTAGTATCAGTAGTAGTACTAGTAAGAATACTTGTTTGAGGAGGACCCACGAGCTTCAAGGAAGTCTGAAGTCGCTCCAGAGTTACATAAAGTTTGTATTAACGATAAAATAAATGTGGATGTAATGCAAACTTCCTACAAAAATAAAGAAAATTACATAAAAAACAAAACTATTGGTGGCTAAAAACTCAAAATTGCGAGTGGCTCAGTGTACTGTAAACGAGAGAACAATTATCTCTGAATCTGCATTAAAGAGAATTAGCAATTCCAATCGAGTGGATTAAAAACTGGGGTAGTGTTTTGCTAAGTGTCATTAGGGACAAAGCCTCAAGTCTTCTTTTTTTTTTTTTTTACAAGTTAAACAGTGTGCGCTCTGCATGCTAATCCACTTCAAAGTCAGCAAATCGCCAGGCAACCTGCGAGCGAGCAGGTACGCCGGCGACTTTCGACTTTTGCATTTATCATAACGGCGACTAAATCAAGCTTGACACCTGGGCGTGTGAGCCGCGGAGCCTTACAGGAAAAAAGTGGTATACATATACAGGGAAAGTCTCCGACTCCTGCTTTATTCAACAGGCCATCAATACATGTCCTGCCTCGAGATGGCCAGCTCACCCAATCCTATTGACTGACGGGACTGAAACAATGGCCGTGCAGAAATAAGCGGCACTTGCACATATTTCAGCTTAGTAATGTGCTTGTTTAAGCACGGAGACTCGGTTCAGGATGGAGGGGATGGAGAGGATGGATGGAGGCAGGGCTGGGCAGGGGAAGGGACTGGAAGGGGGGCAGAAGGGCTGAATAATGGTAGACATCCAGGCACAGGAATGCATAAGTGGGCACATAGCGCTCGCTGGGTGAAAAAAAAAAAAAAAAATCGCTGCACAAGCACTTTGTTCTCAATGCAGCCATATGTTTTATAGCACTTTCAGTTTACTACGCCCGGCCCTGCTTCCTTTCCAGGAGAATACGCCCAGTTAGCTTAAGCAGAATTGATTTTTTTTTTTCTCTTTCCAGGCGTGGGGCGGTGAAGGTGAGGAATGTGGGGGTGGCGATGGCAGAGGAGAGAAAAGATGAAGGGAGACAGTCATTGAATATCATGCGCGACCTTTTTTTTTCTGCAAGTCACTGGAAAATGTACAAATATCTTTGGTGGAGAAGGTGGCAGTGGTTAAAACAATGCTCACAACGGGAAGTTAATCAGCTGGGGGGGTTGGTAGATGGGAATCTGGGAGTTTGGGTCAGGGGGCTTCAAGTTGGCCCTGCTGGGATATGAAGATTAAACAATGCTAATATGGCTCTTTGAATTTCGCTGATGAACACTGCGTGCACTCATTGGAGACTGATGAGACTTGATTTCGTCACGGGTTAAGGTGGAACTAGTGGACGTAGTGCATATACATGCTGATGTGAATTAGGTGCATCACACCAGGAACAGAAAGCAAAAATATGATTTAGACCCAGTGGTGACGATCGCCTTTCTGTCTCCCCCTTCCTCTGTTGTGTTTTTGTTCCACTTTTGCTGCATTAGCTGTATCTTTTGACTTTGAGCGTCACTGAACATGACGTCTGTGACTCTGTTGCCCCACCTGACACAGCAATATTCCCCGAAACTCCGCTTATCCACACTGACAGACAGCACAGGGATTCCTTAGGCTGTTACACAGGGCTTACATGTACAGTGATGTCTGCAAAACATCATCGGACTCCTATAGGAAGTCAGATTTTTAGGATTTGGGGAGTTGAAAATTAAAATTTCCATCTACATCAGTACAAATATATTTCAATTCTAAAGCCAAAATAATAAATCACTGTCCTCACAAGTGTTTTAGCTCCACATCAGCTAAAACATCCTTCCGTACTAACACACCAGGAAACGTATATCATGTACATGCTGGCGTGAACAGAAAGCAAATTGACTACTCTGCACTTGGTTGCTTGGTTACAGAAAAAGGAACATGGAAAAGAAAGGGTTAAAAAAAGTGAGAGCGCGGATTGATTTTCCTGGACGGACAATGAGCAGGAACTGTTACTGACAATGAGTGTTTGTGTCGCTTCGTGCTACGACGCATGACCTTGATGGTCTTTTCTCAGACTTTATGCCCACTGTTTAAAACTGCACATAGGAAAGTGAACACCCAAATGGTGCTTTGAGAACTTTTTTTAAGTGTTGAATTTCACAGTGATCCTGTGACAGAAGCATTTACAGCCTGGCAAGAGCAAGATCCTCGGGGAGGAAATGTTTCAGCACAAAAATAACAGTGGTGGCCCCAAAACAAAGCAGCAGATCTCGCTCTTCATCTAAAAAGCATTGCCAGTGACGTTTTTAGTTAAAACCAACCACGGTTGTTTGATGAGCATTTTCAGAACAACACATCAGACAAACACGGGCCTGTGGAGGAGTGTCAGAGTTTCATCAAAAGGCATAAATGAAAGGCAATCAGCATGTTATTTACCTTCCATCTTTATTGGTGTCCAGTAACTGGAACATGCTGGTTACTGTCCCGTTTTGATGGTTGAGACCTAAAGACAAAAAACAGATGGGGGGGAAATGTAAAAGTACTTAATAGTTAAAAGAAACAGCATTCTCCTTGTTTTTGTTATAAGCACAACTCACAACGGTGTTAAAGAGGAAATACGTTTTCTTTACAAAATAACACCAATCCATCTGAATGCAAACACAGAGGCTGGGGTGTGAGAGGGGAACAGAACTGGAGTTGGATTTTAAACATGGGGGAGCAGGGATGGGGGAGAGAGGATGGAGGTTCTTGGGCAATCAGGCAATGAGTCAGTCACGCTGTGCAAGAACATTTGGTTTCCCTGTAGGGAAAAAAAAAAAAGCATGTCAGAGTCCAGAATGCAATCAGGAGGCTTTGTGCTGTAACGGCTGCTATGACAGCGATTTCCCTTTTCTCCATTCATATTCGGAGGCAGATGAAAAAACGGAGACGCACAAACTTCCTCTACCCCCACCCCTTTATTTTTCCAGCGCGCATGTGACCCCAGCTGATTCATTTTGTGAATTGCATTCATTGGAGTGGGAAGGAAAAGGAAGTTCTCTTATGTTCGACACTAGGCGTCTCCCGCATCAGCAGAACGGTGAATGTAAAGGGGTAAACTGATTGGCCCCAAAGTCTGGGGAAAAGCACTTTACATAATGCTAATTGCACATCCGCCGCAATTACCTTTCCGTACTAATTACAGAAAAAGCTAATTGTGAAATTAGCATTTCTCCCCCCAGTGTACAGTAGAGAGCCGAGTGTGAGCTGCGCTGGTGTAGAAGAAGAAACAGGGAAAAAAAAAAAGTCAACCGCAGTTCAAGAGAAGTGTCAAATATAACTTTAAATCGATATTTAATTAGTCTTTCTGCTTTTTGGATTTAGGCTTAAAGAGATTCGTCATTGACATTTCTGAAAGCAGCGAATATCTACAGAGTAGTCCGACTCTCCTCGGCCGCCGATTACGCCCCTGAGAGGGGGAAACAAAGGTTTGCTAATATTCTCCTGCAATACGCACAACATCTGTCATATTAGTGGCCTATTCTTTTGTTTGAACCGCAGTCTATTCCCAACCGAATGCTTGACATTCTCAACCCATCCTCTAGTCGCTGTCTCGCCAAAAAAAAAAAAAAAAAAGGAGCACACAGCAGAGGAAGAGAAATGGTCTCATCCCTCCCTCCGCTGCAGAGCTGTAGCTATGAAAAACAGCCATAAGGAGGATGGATGGAGGAGGGAGGAGGGCAGAGGAAGAGAAAGATGGAGTGGTGGCGGAGAGGGAATGAGTGGTAAGAGGAAGAGTGGGGAAGAAAATAAGTGAGGAGAGAGTGGGAGGGTGGAGGAAAAAGGAGGGAGAGAAAGGAGGTTGAAGACATTGGCTCTTTAGGCCGATGGCACATATAGGGGGCTATGTTTACTAATGGCCACCATCGCTCATCCACCCATGTTGCCCTGGCGATAGCGCAGTACACTCGTAAAATAAAGACAGGCACAAAGAGAATAGAGAAAATGGAACATATCAGCAGGAGACTGCAGATCTTTGCTTAGGCTGCAGACCATGTTATCCGCATAAAAAAAACTTTTTTTGTTATTGTGGGCTCTGCACTCCAAGGCTAACAAAACACATTTTGCTTTCTTTTATACGCTACAAGCAATATTTCCAGGCAGGAAATTACTTCTGTGTGGGGGGGGGAAGAGAAATAAATGCCTGGAGATGAAAACGGATCATGAGCTGCAGGTGTCGCATTGAACTTTACTTCACTGAGGCGATGAGACACTGCAAGGAACAAAAGAGATGGGTTCTGTAAATAATGTTTTGCGCCTAAATAGTGCATGAATTCGATCAATGACTCATTTAAATATATTCACCAGGGCTGTGATTACGGGGAATGAGCCAAATGCCTCACTCTCAGCGCTCGTCTCAAGGTCCCTACTTGTGATTTTTCATTTCACTTTTTAAGAACCTACAGCTGATCCGAAAGAATTAATGTGCAGGGAGGAAAAACCAAGGGTTGAGAGTCAATGACCATCATCATCAAGCTTTATTGAGAGAAATGTGTTAAGGCTGCAGCGGCAAGAATTTCATGGATGCTGATAATCCTGCAGGGTAATTTCTACTGAAATCCTACAATATTAGGGCTCCTCGCTGCATATTATGTTTATTTGATATCCATACTGCCTTATGCAAAAGATGTCCTCAATGATGAAATACATTTCACACAGATTCTAAAATTACTGTAGTGCTTTTAATTCCAGTTTTGCCCTATTTACAGTAGCTGGCCCTGCAGTCCCCTTGATTTTTAGAGTATTGCCTTAATAATCCAATGTGCCACTGACCCAGATATAAAACCTGTCCTTAGTTTCAATTTATATAGAACAAATTAGTAAACTGACAATTTCATGCTTGTGTCAAATCAAAACATTTGACTCTAAAATGAAAATTAAGACGCGTGATAGTCATGTTCAAACTGCAGGAATTACAAGGTGAAATACACTGACTTAAACTGGAATTCACAGACCATTAATTTTTTCCCCACATGCATGACAAAACTGCATTGTGAAAACATTGGAGAAACGCCACGCTGCGCTCTGACAAAAATGTATATTTACAAGCTCTGAGAAACATGAAAAAAGTATTTACGCAGCTTTATCCTTCGCCGACGAACTAAGCTGGCCTGACAGCTGCGGCATCAAACTCGTGCATCGGGGCTGCCTATAACTGCACTCGTGCACCTTTGGAAAACTCGAGCAGCGGTTTGCAAAGACGGTCCGCCGCAGAAATCAGGTCAACCGCTGGATTAGCGGTGAACTTGCGGAAATCCCCTCAAACTGTGAGTGAACTCTGAGAGGCTGTGGGTTTGCATATCGGGGCGTACCATTGAAGTGGCTGCCAGACGTGACATACGGAACATGGGAGGGGATCACATCAAGTAAACATCGTAAGAAAAGGGAGGAAACCTTTACGTGAACCCGCAGCTTTTCAAGGACGGCATTAAGGGGGATGTTTAAAAATAAACAGACAGACGTGAGTGTCTTTATCGACTCGCCGGAAACAACAATCACTTTGTCATGAGGATTTGCTCCAGATTTCCCAGCATGCTTAGCAAAATGTAAACGAGCAGAGTCCCCAGCATGGCTATAACAGAAGGACAGAGTCCAGCTCAATTTCCCTGCAATACTCTTTACTGTGGCGCGCACATAATCTCATTTCCTTTGAGCGTACAAATAAACTGGCCCTTTAAAACTTCTCAATAAGTGCGCGTGAAGCCTTGGAGACAGGTTTGAGCGACAGACGCAGTAAAGGCAAAGACGGTTGGGGTCCTACTCTGCAGGCTCAGCTGCTTGCTCCTCCGGCCTTTCACTCCTATTATGACGCAGACTATTGACAGGTTCGTAAAGGGACAGACATGACGGCCATGAAAACAAGATGTGCTGCTTTATTGTGACGTTCCTGTATTTAATTGAAGCAACACTATATTCGTCCTCATGGGTCCTGTGAGGTTTGGAAAACTTAAGAGTCTGCACTTCATAGACTCATAGGGTTTATAGAGCAGGAGACACGTATACAACATGCACCTCTATAAGCCAGAAATTTAAGATGACCCTCTAGTCTGATGCTGACAAAATAAAATGATTCTGAAAAGGTATGGCAACCTGGAATCCGTCAATCTGTTGATTTAGAGTGCCGCTGCCTTCAGAGAATAGCCATTAAAAAAGGTATTAAATTCACAACTAATTAAAGGTCAACAAGCTCAAAAGGGTTGGATAAGTAGCCTCTGAAACATGTGCGTCCAACTGCAGCAGTCGCACACGCACGCACGCAAACTGTTGTTAAAAGTGCACACAACAAGGACAAAGACGAGCCAACGTGACCACGGAAATGAAAATTGATGGACGTTGAGCCCCGAAGACGAGCAGTAATGGAAGAAAAGGGGATGACAGGCGTGGGCACGTGGGGGGCCACTGACGTCTAACAAAGGTCAGCCGGCACAGCGGGAGGTGTGATGGATGCGCGCTCGGAGGAACCGCCAAAGTTGAATGACCTTTATTGCAATCAAAACTTTCACTTGAGGGACAGCCCGACACACGGTAGCTGCCAACAGAGATGGCCGCGCCGAACCCAAACATTAAAAACCACAGACGCTCCGAATAGACGTGCAGCTGAAATATTGAAAAGCAAACTGTCAGATGAACTCAAGCAACTCCAACGCTTCTTATATCTTATCTTCGGCTTCATAGATTCATTACAGACAGGAACGCCATCATGAATCTAAAAACTTTGAGCTCATTTAACCCCACCACTTTCCACCCTCCCTCATCTCACAACACTCATGTAATGATTCTAAATCCTTAAAGGCCCCGGTGCAGAAAATGATTGAGTCCGTATTCAACCCTCCGAACATTCACACGCGCGAGTCTGAGCGTCACTTAAATGCAGAGCCAGCTTGTGCTCGCAGCGATAAGGGAATTTTCCTGTGAGTCATAAGCAACTTCTCTCTGATGGTTTGAGGAACGTACAAAGCAGAGCTGTGGGACTGTAATATGCTGCTGATCAGCACTCCTCTCCTGGCCCATTTATTTCAATGGCGCAGGCGTCGGTGTTTAACCTTCCAGCTGTTTCTCAAGGTCTAACATTTGCCATCCCGGGCATCTGGGCCTGAGGTTCTGAGGTCTATTTAGTTTTGCTCAACTTATGGCGGCGCTGGAATGAAATGGAAGCGGCCCTGCGGCAGCCGTGGAAATGGCCTAATGTCTGTAAACTGAGGCAATTCTGCTGGATTGAGCGAAGTGCTCGGAACGGACTCAAAACAAATCACGGCAGGTTAAAGGCAGCATGACACTTACCGCTGTCGCCTGCTCCCAGCGCCTTTAACGCCTGCTCTTTGAGTCGCTCGGCCTCGTGTTTCCTCCTCCTGTGCTCCTCTAGTTTGATCTGCAGGTCCTCTGCTACCTGCTGGAGCTCCCTGAGCTGAGCCTGAGGAAAGACAAACAACATCTGCAATCAGCATTGCAGGTAAAGCACCGTCAAAGTTTCTTCAGTGCTCCTGCAGCAATACAACTATACTTCATTTGTCTATATTTTTTTTTCTCCTCTCATTTGTTGATGTGAACCTGTTTTTTAGAAAACGCAGATTATATGCATGTGGATTACAGCATGTGGTTACTGTTGCCCACGTACAGATATGAAATGGAAGACAACTTCTGTAAGAACAACAACTCACGGGCCAATGCCACAGAGGACGTATAAGTGAGCCTCGCTCTGCACAACCGTGCCAACGCGGCTCTGATACATAATGACTCAGTCCTCAATTTCCGCGGAGTTTCAAATGTTCCGAGCAGACTCGACATTGGAATAATTTTCTACCTATCAAAATGTGAAAAATAGCTCCATGTCATTGAGTCCCGCAGCAGAAGGATGTGCCCATATCCTTTTTTCCTACTGTGACGCTTTCTCCAATCCCTGACAATCTAAGAAGGGATAACAGGCTGCAGTTCTGACAGTATTTTTCTTTTCATCGTCCATATTCTCATCGGTACAGAGTGTAATACATTTTACAACTCATCATCACATCTGTACTGAGCAAAATGTTGAAATTTAGCTTGTTGAAACATCTCCTAACTGTAACAACTTAGTTCTAGCTGGACATGATTTTAAAAGGAGGATACGACCAAAAGGAAGGATCAAAACAAAAGTGGTCATATCAGAGTACTGCAGAGATGCTTCACACCAGAACACGCCCCTGTATATTTACAGAAATCTGCACGGTGCACTATTTAAATCACTTGTGCCAGGAGCTGTTGTCACACAAAAAAATGACAGCTTTTTGACAGCCAAGCATAACCTATCATCACTCTCTGTAATGGACCAATTAATATGAAAGAGCCGTGGCTCCTTGTTTGTGCCTCCCCAATCTCTCCCCAGAGACTCTCATAATGCAGTGATGGATTCTGCCGCGTTCGGACAGGGATGACTACCTTTCTGGGGCACGCTGCTTTGCTTTGCCACCTTCAGTTTGCTGCAGTGATTTATGGGCTCCATTTTAAGTGTACAATAACGTATTTAGCTGTGACTAAAAACCACGACATACAAAAGTGTATAGAGCAAAATAACAGAGAAATAATCTTAGACCAAAATCTTAATGTATTAACTAAGAATATATAATAATATATAAATACGTTTTAAAAAGTAGTCTTGCATGTTCGCTGCTTCTAAACTCAGGGGCTGCCTCTTTGAAAAAGCTTTATCGAACAGTTTTTAAAAAAGTACTGAGCATTTACAACTACTACACACCCTCTCCCACTTTAGAATGTACACTCGGAGTGAGCCAATCAACAGAAAGATAATCACAAATCTCCACAAAGAGGATTTTTATTGAATAGCAATTTGTTTTCAATCAACGCCGACGTTCCCATTTCTGCCGGATCCAGGGCGCACAGTGCTGACATGCCACGCTCAGCGCTCATTGTGCGACGACTTCCAATTTGATTTTAAAAAAAAAGTTTTCTAGTGTGCGGTTTCTTTAACAGCAGATTCCTTCCCCGACCCTTGAACCATGGGAAGAGTTCACTTTCGAGTCATTGTGTAAGGTTTTCCGAGACGAGGCCCCTGCGGTAACCCTGCCATATCAACAGAGGCACAGCGCGAGGAAGAGGATCACAATGTGCAGCGGGGCTCGGAGGGCCGGGTGACACTTCAGCCTCGATCTGTCAATCAGCCGCCAAAGAAAAGAACATGGAGGAGAAAAAAAGGGAAGAGTGCCGGGTACACACTCAGAGACCATCAGCTGGTAAATCAGATGGGGGGGGAGAGAGAGAGAGAGAGAGATTGTGCATGTGTGCATTCGAAAAAGTGGCCTTCACTCAAAACCTCTGTTGTGGGATGTTTGAAACATGTGGCTTTGCATTAAAGCATTCGAATCAAATAATAAAAATAATAAAATATAAATAAAATAATTTTTAACATCTAATATGACAAATTTGGATTTGGAGTAAAGTCTGGTCTGATCATTTTTTTTTATTTCAATGACTAAATGTTTTACAAGGAGGAAAATTAGCTGCAGTTCGTGAGCCAGCTCTGACCATCCATCAGTGGCCTGGGAAGGCAACTTGTATTTCCTAAAGCACAATAATGCATTAAGTAATGAGACTAGTGAACCAGTAAATATAACTTACAAACATCTAAAGAGACCCTTGGCTGCCAAATTTACCAATTTAATTTGCTCTGAACTCCAGGGCTCCGGTTTCTCATTTGGTCTTGTGCTTGTTGAAGCGAATGTGCAAATGGAGAGCAGCAGAAAAACTGTGATGTGGCTTCTCCTCGTCTTAAAGGAACACATCGATCCAGAATCGCTCACTTAGCAAACATTTACTTCTTGCAAGTGTCTGTAGATAAGGCAAAGTCCCCTGGAATCCAATAAACTAGAATAAGAAAATAAAATTAAGTATTTAAAATCTAATGCAAAGTTGATGAGACTCATGTCTCAAGATGGGTGGACGTCCCCCTTCTAAATGTCATAAATTCATGGACTAAAATAAAGCGATCACGGCTGAAAAATGTATTTTTTTGACAGTTGTTAGAGCGAGAAAACCACTAAACTTATCACGTCGACGGGGCAAAACAGTAACGGCACAGCAGGCTAAGGTTGGTGCTGAAAAAAAAAAAACGGCACAGCAGATGCCCGTAGCAGCAGGTGCCATAAACATGTTTGGTCACAACAATATCATAGAGCACAAGCTGCTCATTTAGACCAGGAACACTCCGAGCGTGGCGCATATAAAAGCAAATTAACCTCCACGTCCCTATCAATCAAGGGTGTTAGCTCGCAGGCCAGGTAACCAAGCGCGGGGGATACCGACTGCCGGCGCATGTAACCAAGGTGAGAAGTTAATTAAATCTATTAAAACAATATCCACACCAAACAGCCACGAGGCAGAAGCACATTTTTATAAAAACGGCGGCCCACCACAATTTGTTTGCAGACCAAGATAACAGACTCACAGCCGCGACACTGGTAATGGCAGAAAAGCAAATACTAGACTTACAATTACAATGTGTAGAACTTTGTGCCACAGTTCACAGCACATGGGTCCAACTAATTGACTAGAATTGGTTTAGCTCAGCATTTCCATACAGGCCATAGGGGTGTGTGTGTGTGTGAGCCATGTATGGTGCTTTAAGGTACATTGTATGTAGACCATCTATTAAAGCTTCATATTAAATAAAAGGTCAACCTCAATGGGTCTGCATTTACTGCTAGAACAGGTTAAACGGCTTTGAGGGAAAACCCGAATGACTTCCTGGTTACTGCTACTACTAATACTACTTGCTGGGTGGTAGAAGTTACTCCAGTAGAATTCAGTGTACCTGCTTCTCCCTCCAGAGCAGCACTCCCTCCTCAATCAGCTGCTGCTTGAGTCGCAGACCCTCGTCCAAGGTCCTCATTTGGCCCTCCACGTACGCTCTCTCTCTCTGTCCCAGATTCCTGCAGGAGAGCGAGCGAGAGAGAGGAGGCGCAGCCCCATCATTACCGAGAAAAACGTCGGCCACCCCTGCTATGGCCATTCAGATGGCGTGATCCAATTTTTAAGGGCCTGCAATACGGCAGGAATCCAAATGGGAAAATAGGAAAGTAAATAAGACGGGGGCCGATGCTCTGTGGCTGAATTAAATTGTTTTTGAAGTCTGGCGAACACAATAAGAGTGTGTACCTCGTGAGCACATAATGAGATATACTCTGGTTATATATGTTGTTGCGACAGCAAATTAAATAACAGGGGGACTGTCAACAAAAGAAGTGGGTTACTGTATTAGAAGTTACATTTACACAGCAGGCTTTATTTCAGTATCGCAGTATGGTCAATGTCGGCGGTGACACTCGGAGATGACGATGAACACGAGCTGGCAGGAGCTTTGAGTTCTTATAAGTACTTTTTATTCACAGCCAACGATCTGTGTAGTATATGATTTAAATCTTAAAACTACATTTTCTGCATGAAGAGCACCCCAGGATCCTCTGGACTGGGTTATTGAGGGAGCGATTTACAGCGGAGAGGGGGGGGGGAGTCTTTATCACGGATGAACTCTTCAAAACAATATTGTGATGCATTTACTCGACGTTACAAGAGACTGTCTGAACCGCATCAAGCCCTTGAAATCACAGTGACACTATGCCCCCTGGTGGCACACTGAATAAAACATGGGCCCAGCAAGTGGAGAGTCTATCACACTGATGCTGTGATGAATGCCCTTATGGTGCAAATCAAATCTGATCAAAAGGATTTTTTTTTTTTTTTTTTACATAATCCTGCAGTAAATACAATGGATGAGTATTTATTTCTACAGCCATTCATAAGGCCTCTACAGTGAAAATATGCACAGGTTATTTTGCAAGTATTTATTCTTAATTTTCAACTGACCAGCAAGTGTTTTGGCAGCGAGCGTGGCTGTTGTACTCGTCCGAGGCGTCGCAGCAATCTGGCGAGAGACAGAGCAGACACAGATTTAATGCACAGACAAGAGAGTTCAACACATTAACCAGGAGAGCGTAGCAATATTTCTTTATTACTGGCGGAGACAGCATGGCTGGAGTCGCTTTCAACCTGTGTGCGTCTATATGTGGGTGTGTCATCATGGCAAAACGAGCTCCTGGCGACACCTAGTGGCGGGAGCTGTCACTGCACTGTTGGGTTTGTGTACCTTGGCGGGCGTTTGTGTGCGCGCACAGATTTTTAGCACTGCCGATCAATAACTGTGCAAGATACAAAGTACAAAAGTACACACCTGTAAACTTTCACAAAATTGGACAGATGCGAGGTTGAAGGCTCAGCTATCACTTAAATCCGCCTTTAACAATAAAGAATTTAAGTTTGTAACACAGCATGTCCATCAATATATAATGCATTATAATTAATGAAACGTGAAACAACTTTAATTAACATGAAATTACAGTTACAGGCCCGAATGAACAGACCCTAAAATGATCACGAACATGAAGAACACTGTGGGTGAAGTGTTTGAATCGGCACCAAGAGGCGGCCACAGTCATTAAAGGGCCTATGTTTCCTGACTCGCACTAATTGCCTCCACTAATAAAACTGACACAACTGTGTTCTCTCCAGTGCCGATAATGATGATCCATCCAGTCACTTTTCATCCTCAGAGCCGGAGATGTGATCTTTGCGTCTGCTTGATATCTCTCTCTCCGCTTCACACAGGGCCTCTTGAGATCAGTCATTTATAACATCAGCCGCATGGTATTTTCTAAGTGCTCAGATCTGGCTTCATCTCATATGTTTTAACCCAAGAGAGCGGGCACAGTGTGAAACTTCTCAATTATCCAGAACCCCGTCGGTGACCGCGGCAACGAGAGCATTTATAGCGCGGAAAAGGAGGTCGGTGAAAATCCTCTCAAACAAACCAGTCGACGAGGAAAAGCGACGACGCGCTCGCTATTAAGTGGCTCCATTCGGGGCAGGGACGGTGGGAGCAGAATAAAAGAGGGAGGGAGGGAAAGAAGAGGGCTTTGAGAAACAGCCCTCTTTTATGTTATTTCATTCTTCATCCCTTAATGTTTTTGGGTTGCATGTCGTCTAACGCTGCTGAGAACCCTGGAGACAGAGAGGGGCCATGTTGAAAATGGGATGTATTGATTCAATCCAAAGTGGAGGAGAAGGGGGGGGGTAATTACCTGATTGTGGCAGCTTCTGCAGAAGCAAACGATTTGGGCAACACAACTGGGACAACTGGGTGCTTTTTTAACATGTTTTTGGAACATGAGTAAAAACAGAAACGGTGCAACTGGTAAACTTTTAACACACGGTGAAAAGTGAAGGGACTCGTTGCGCCAAGCGGAGTCCATAGCACGTGGCGCGCTGCAGCCTCGACACACACACACACACACCTTCACCAGCCACACACACCGACACAGGTGTTCCATCAACTACTCAGAAAGTGAGGTACCCACTACTTCTGATCCATTCACACCCGCTAACAAAACGCCACATCAAACACACACTGACTAGGCGCCAACACGTCCATCTGTGCTCCCGTCAAACTGGTCCGGGAAAAACCTGAGGGACGGGAGGGACAGGTTCTTATACTGTTCCCGGGGCAGACTAATGGGGCAGTTGGATGGCGGGGGTGGCTGGGTATGTATGATAATCATGTTTGATCATATTATTATTAAGACAAACCCTTTATTTAAGAAGGAAATGTGGAGGTGGTATGGTATGGAGATCATGGTATGTATTATTGTTTATGATGGGGTGTTTTAAATGGATGGCAGTGACAGTTATTCCTGGTTGTACCCCCCTCCTAATGGACTCGCCCAGGTGACCTGACCTGATTAGTGGGGTCAGGTCACCCCCAATTCTCACACACACTTGGAAAATTATTTTTTCCAACAAATAAAGATTCATTTTGAAAAGGGTTTTGTAACGTATGAGTCACTTCTATGTAGAGTAGTTTTTCATCTCCTACAAACCAATATAGAAATGTTCTTACCACAGATGCCATCATTGACTCTCGATGATGGAATGTAGTGTGGGCGGAAACCCAGATTGGTGCAGTAGAATCGGCCGCGAGGACAAGCTGACGTTCCTGCATGGGACCATAAGATGAGGTCAGCGTTGCATGATATAAAAAAACAGTTTTCATCACATATTCACAGGAGCGACATAGATTTTCAGCAGAGCAAGAGTCCAACTGTGAGTGAGCATGCATCATGTTACATGCAAATGTGTGCGATCAATGTCTGTGATCAATAATTATCAGATATTTCAGTGACTCTATGATCCAAAAGGAACATACTCTCTTGCAAGTCTTATGCTACGTGTGTTTTCTGTTTTGTTTGAGTAAAGTTCATTTGATAAATAATCAGCAAGTGCGTGTATGATAAATATAAAATGAAGCACATTGTTCTAGAGATCAAATTTTAGCACATATACACATTATTCTTTGAAATAAGATCATATAGCAGCTGGCAGGTCCATTCTCCTCAGGGAAGGAGTTCCACAGCCTCAGGGTCCTTATGGCAGGAGCTCAGTCACACTTACGAGCAGATAATGAGGAACGACACATTGCATTGAGTGTCAGGGTACATCACAACTACTCCGTGTAATATTTTGTTTACACATGCAAACACAAAAGTGTGCTGCAAATTGTGTAGTTCAATGCTTTGTGAAGTTCCACCAATGATTTGAAGCTTTATAGACCTGAATAACTTGATTGCATTGTAGCTTCCATAGCTGCATTCACTTTACATGTGTGTGGTGAGAGAAAGAGCAGTTGCGATTTTGTGGTTTTATTTATTTGGTGAAAGTCTAACAATGTAACAAAGACACTGGCTTCGTCTTGAAAATGTCAGGAATCAAAAACACACAGGGGGGCAGAATGATTTTTATTCAAACCGGTAAACACTGGCCCACAGGTCCGATGTTAATACCTGGTTCATCGGAGCCATCTTCACAGTCGCAGTAATCGTCGTTCACCTGCTCGAAGGGGATGATTTTGGATCCGTCAATGCACAGAAACGACTTCCTTTCTCTGTAGAAGCGTTTGTCTGCCGCACAACACAACAATAGCAAGACATCACACACGGCAGCAGGAACATAAACAAACAAATCCAGTGTTGTTATGATTTAGCTTGATGAGAGTCCTGTCTGGGATTATTGTGTGGACAACTTTTAAAACGTATCGACAGTAAATTGTGAGCTTTTATATTGTGGTGTCTGGGCTGTCCCTGAGTTCGGGTTAGGGTTTACTTGTGAGTGATCGTATGAGGGGCTCTCGTTAGCTTGAAGCTAACAGAGGACGGGGGGGACTCACAGGACGAAGATATCCCTCGTATCTTCCGACACTCGGCGGAGCCACACCACAACATGGCAGCGACCAAAAACAGGAGACGCATGTCCGAGGACACGAAGCTGATGACGCTTTCCCTCCGTCCTCGGTGCAAAACCCCCACAAACGTGCTTATAACTCACGGAGCGTCCGCAGTCGACATTCAAATCTGGTCGAGTCCACCACTTCCGGAAATACGCGGTCACGTGGCATGAGGGAGATGTTCCATTGGTTGCGTGTGAAGTCCACTGCGACCAATCACGAATGCGCAATGGCACAGCGGAAAATAAAAAGGGAAAAATACAGTTGAAAAATAAATAAATCGATGTACTTTCTAGTGTATTCAATAAGTGTAAGTCAAACTTTAACTTGACCTTTTTTTAACCTCTCCACTGTGCAATAAAGTATTGAAAGTACCTGAAAATAAATGTACATAAGTGATCTTTGAAATAGATGGGTGGAACAAAACAAGCGCCGTTTATTTTTTAAAACAATTTATTAACAATAAACAACTTTGAGAACATTTACAAAATAAAAGCAGAATTCTCGGGACGCATAGTTTGTATACAAAAGTAGATCAGAGAGACATTTTCATGTGATTTATTTTTTGTTGTTTGTTTTTATCATGACTGTCATTTTTCACTGTTCAGTCGTGCGTACATGCCTGTGTTGCACAGAGACTCTTTGCTCTGCAGGTAGGAAAGGTCACGGAACATGCCTGGGAAAGAATACGAGTCCAGGGGCGGACGCAGTGGGAACACTGGCATCAGTCCGGATGACATGTACGGTGACACGAAACCTGCAGAGGAGTAGGCCAGCCGTAAAGGACTGAGGCCGTACAGGCTCTCTCCCCCGGCGGCCGGAGGTGCGATGTGGAGCGGGGAGAAGGCGGATTTGTTCCCCAGCGCACCGAGCGCTCCGGGCAGTCCCACGGAAGGCCTGAGCGAGTTTGGGTGATTAGACACAGACGAGCTGTCTGGGTCGATCTTGTTTTCTTTGGAGCTCAACACCAGCTCGATGGATTTGACAATGTCCCCTTTGCACGTTCTCACCATAGACTCCAGCGTGTCCCGCTTCTGATGCGGGAAAATCTTAGCCATGATGTCGGTGGGGTCGCGCTCCAGGCTCGGGTACCTGTCCCGGGGTTTGTCCGTCTCGCTGCCTGACTCGGGGTCCGAGGAGGAGAGCGACCTCTGCGGGCTTTCTGTGTGGTCTGAGCGCTGGTCAAACACCGGGGATGGACTCGCACTGTCCTCGATGAATGGAGCAGTCGTGCTTGTGTCTTTGCCTGGAGATAACTCCTTCTTGGCACCCGGGGAGGGCAGCCGCGTGGAGTGGGGTGCGAAGAGCTGTCGACCCATGAATCCGTTGTAAAAGTTGTACTTGCGGAGTTTGTCATCTGAAATGCACATGGAAGAGAAATATTTGGTTTAAAGTCGTGTTTGCATGGTTGAGGTTGCATCCAAACTGTGCGTAAAATGCGCACAAACGATGCATCCATTCCAAGTAAAAAAAAACCTTGTGCAAATTTAATAACACATAATTGTCAATATTCGTCCAAATTGTGATGATACTATTTTTATTTTAACTTACCATCCTTTTGGATTTCTGTTCCAAAAACATCAAAACTGGGAGCAGCTGGCGAGTTGCTGGTTGTCGCAGGCCCCCCGGGCCCCACAGGTGACCCCTGAGGGACCCCGGCGTCCCCTCCGATCCCTGGACCGGAGTACAAGAGCCTCAGCTCCCGGGCCTCGCTCTCCTCCTGGGCCTGCTGCCTCCTCAGCGCCACCTGCGCTGCCATCACCCGCTGCCTCTCCGCAATCAGGGTGCACTTTGCGCACACGCAGTCTCTCCAGCGGCAGAAGCGCTTGTGGCCCTTAAGCGCGGACACCACGCCGTGGTTCCTGCATCTGGCGCACTTCGGGGTGCGCGGGTACCCCCTCTCCAGTGTGGGAGTACAAGCCCGGAGGAAGAGAGGCGGAGGGCGCATGAGGGATGGGGGCACCTGCAAGCCACCGAGGCCGAGCGGTCTGATTCTGCTCTCCATTGTCTGAGGGAGCACAGTCTTCCTTCCAATAAAGTTAGTCGGGTTATGTCATTCAAGGGCCCTCTCTGCGTGAGTGGAGTCTCTACTGCCGCTGGCACCGTGCACCAGCGCGCCTTAAGTGCCTCCTCTCCAGGTGGTTTGACGTGAAATCCAACACCCTCGTCACACCCCTTTCCGCTGCAGCCTCTTAAAACCCTATCCTGTGTATTTGCATCCCGAATGAATAGCGGTCTAATCTGATGCTGTTGAACCTATAGGCAGCTGTTTGGGGGGAAAAAAAGTGAGGCCTGCTAAAAACTGGGTGAAATTCAATTCCACTTTAAAACAGGGAGTCTGCTGGTTGCTGGAATTTGATTGCTGGAGGACTGACACGGATTTAATATGAACCAAACACAGAAGCAAAGTCAAGTAAAGGAAACCATGTGGCCCCAGGACAGTTACATACAATGACCCCCTTTGGTTTTACCTGAATATTCCCTGTTAGGATGTTTTTAACAAAACAATGGGCCCCCTGACAGCCACTAGAGCAAACAGGTAATTATCTACCTGGTTATTCTGTTGAACAAATTACCTCGACAAAGGACCCATCTGTCAACAAGCGCTGCAGTGAGATTGGCGGAGGACTAATCACACCTTGTCACATGTTTCATTCATTTCTCGCCATTCAATCGCGATCCGGTTGCATACGGCAGATTATCTTACCGCTAGTACAACAAGTGGAGCATAATGTGACAAGCGCGGTGGCAATCGCCAAGGGAGACACATAACTGAACCATTGTTGGGTTTTATACAATGCAATACAATCTAAACATCCAATAATGCAAGACTGAATCTAAATATCTGTACACGTTGAGTTACGTTACGATTCAAGGCACGTTATTTTTTTCCCCTGTGCACTGTATACGTGCGTAATTCTGAGCCGTCACATGCAGGCAGACCCCAAAACGATACATAAAATGCCAGTGCTGGTGGTATTCAAAGCTATTAGACGTCCCCTGATCATCTTTAGTTGGCAGAGCGAGACACCAGTGGCTTCCCCTGCTCTCCCTGTAGCTCGGCCTCCTCTAGATTCCCCCTGAATAATGGATGTGGGTTAAAGAGGTTGTGTGTGCAAGCACTTCCAGCCCCTCGTGGCGTTTTATGGAGATAATGATCCTCTGAGGGGCCTCGCCGAGGAACATGTGCTGCAACACAGGGCCAGAAAAATGGCTCTGAGTGCAACACACAGTGATTTGATGCGGATATTATTAGTCATGGATGTTGTTGCTCAGAGTGTGAGGTGTTTCAACTTCCTGCTCCATCAGTCCCTAAGTGATGGATTGTATCAGCAGGGGAAGATGTACCCTGCACCACCACACACAAAGTGCATCATTCATATTGTGCGAGGAAAAAAAATAAAAATGATCCCTGGTCCTGTGTGTGTTGTAACAAGAGCAGAAAGATGCTCCTGAAGTTACGGCCCCTCTTGACAGACATACAGACTCAGTAGGAATATGCATCCATCAACATGAAGTGTGTAGAAAGTAAATAAATGCCAGTGATGCAGATGCGGCATGGACGCACTTTTATCGCTTCATCCACTGTGGAGAGGAATTCAAGGTTTGGATTTTGCGGCTGGCAAGTTTATCCAAGCAGAAATAGCATGGCACGTATTTCTTTCTCTGTTTATTGAGATCAAATTTAGGCTTTATCTACCAAGGAAAACAAGACAAACCGCTCAGTAAAGTACATATAAATTGGATTATAGATAAAAGCCCCAGCGTTGTATTTACTCATTTGCTGGCTCTTGTGTTTTCCTCTGGATCACAAGGCCAAGCCAGGCTGGTTGTTTCAAGTGCCTTCAGTCAAAAATGGGATTTGACTGTAAACTAATCTACTGGAAAAGTCGACCACATTCTTATCTTTAGCGAAACCGCTCGTCCAGTCCCGTGGTTTACATGGAGGATGTTTTTAAGTCTTTTGTTTCCCCCTTCCAACATCACCCCTGACAGAGGATGTAAGAGAAGTACGAGAAGATATGGCCAGACAGTGTCTTAATTGCGTTCCTAACAGATCTGCTCACGTCAGATATGGTGTTTCATCACAGCCATGCGCCTCCGAGGACAGGGCTTTATCAGCGCAGTGTCTTATCTGACACAAGGTGGCTGCTAATCTACTCACAAATCTCACAAAACCTGATTATGTCTCCCAGTGTCGGAGGGAGGGAGGGAGGAGAGGTGAGAAGGTAAGGCAGGGAGGAAGAGCTGTACACATGCTTTCAAATATAGTATCTATAAAATCAATACATATCAAATTTCTGGATCCATCCGAGCAGTTCCAAGTTTTGTGATGCACAGTGGAAAGGTTTTTATAGTCTCCAACTCTCACATGACTCGACCTGGACATTGGAAACATTTCTGCGTCTCCAGTTTCACGAATGCAGCATTGTTTCGGACTATGCGGCTCTCACGTTACAGCCGATTTCCCCCTTTCTTCCAGTATGCGCAGGGTCTTGACCTTTGTGTGTTTGCTCTCTCATCCGTCACCTCACACCCTTGTCAGTCAAGTGCCAGACAGTAGCCCCCACTTCACCAGTGACGGCCAAATGACGGGCAGCAGGTCGCGCCGGTTGTTTGATTGCAAACAGGAACACGTATTTATGTGAATGTAACTTCTCCTCTCCCCCTGCACTGCTGCACTTTACCGTCACTGACACTTTGATGTGCTGAAGCTCCAGGGCTGAGAATGTGATGCGCGCGTTCTCAGCGGAGTTTCAACAAGTGACTGTGCTTTTATGATATTGTTTTTATTTTCCTGCCTAGGGGGATGTTGATTGCTGTGTGCACACAGACTATTTTCAAAAAAAAAGGAAATGCACAAAGTAATGAAAGAATCCTCTTGCAACTAATTTAAAGGAGTGTAACTGCCTAATAAATATTGATTGAGGATGTTTTTTACATGATCTTCTAACCTGAAAATTGTACTTTTGGGTGTGTTTTTTTTTTTCTTGTAGTGGAGTGTGTTTCCCAGATAAGACAACAAGCATCTTATTTCACAGGCCATGCACAGAGGGGAAGCATCCATATTACGCTCGCACACACCTGTGCATTTCAATAAATGGGACAATAGATTTCCCCCCCCCCGCCTCTCCGTTTCTACAATCTCTACTATCTTCTAGTCCCCTATTCAATATTCCTCCATTTACTCTCTTTCCCCTCCCCTCACACCTTTACTGGTGGTCTGAGTCTGGTAGGTATCCATCAGGGCCCCTCACTTAGCCCAGGGACGCCTCAGCGCCAGTGAACAATGGCGGGCCGAAGACAGCCAAGTTTGCTCAAGAGCACTGTGTGTCTATGTGTGTGTGTGTGTGTGTGTGGAAGTAGGAGGGAAGGCGTGCACTCATGTGTGTACCTGTTTTAATCATGCATATTACATCTGAATCAACATCGTGCATCTTTAAGGAAATGCAGGTTCATTTGTGCATACTGGCTCTCTGTGTGTGCGTGTGTGTGTGTGTGTGTGTGTGTGTGTGTGTGTGTGAGGAACATTAGCAGCCTGAAAGGTTCTGGCCAGGTGCCCATGAATGCCACCTTCACTGTCTAAACAGGTTAAGGATTTGAACCCTGAGCGTTCCTCATTCTGCACTCACTGTGGCTACACTCTCTGTTTGTTTCCTGCCAAAGACACTTCTCGATTCAACAACACACTTGCAAAGAAAGCTTTGCGGCGCAACAATGCATAACTCAGTGGCAGACGAGCACGCCCCTCGGTGGAGGATTTGAAGAATCGGGTTTCTAAGTGTGTTTTCTCATAAAAATGTGACACTTGACAGAGACGCTAAAAGGACATCAATGGCGAAGCGAATGTTTGAATGATAGAAGCAGTGTGGGAAGGAATCCTCTGTTGGTTCAGTCCAGATGTGAATATGCACTTTAGACATTTCCTCAGCGAACGGCGAGACTTCACCATGTCTGAGAAGACTGACAGGCATGCAATAATTTATGAGTCCTGAAGTTTTTCGTAAAGTTTTGAGATTTGTAAATGTCAACATCTAAATGGCTTCAAAAGGAGCTGAGCCAGAGAAACTCCAACACTCTCACCCCCCTGGTCCACTGCACTTGTATGAAATGTAAAGAAACAGAGAGTCATTCTCACAAACAAATAGACAAACGGCCAGACCTCCAAGGTGGTGTTTACTCCAACTCGAGGCGAAAGATCAGTCGTCATCCTAATGGGAAATGGACTCTGGCTCAGTTGTGTTTGCTGGAGGGCTTTGCCTCAGCTGCGAGGGTCTTCTGATGTCTGCAGAGGCAGATTAAGAGAGTTAAAGCCCTGGCAGAGCACAAAATCAGACGTTAACCTCCGAGAAAGTTATACAATGTCAGCCTATGTTTATGAGTTCTACTTCTTTTGTGCCAATGAATGTATTTAAACAATGTCTACGTGTCTATTTGCTCCATTTTAGTCTCCACCACCTTGGTTAAAAAATAACGGGGAAAAAAATTGCAAATTTGTCGTTGATGCAAGCAAATGAATTAAAGTCTGATAATTTACACGCAACCTTAAAAAAGGGTTTATGGGAAATCATGTTGCTAAACCTGTTATAGATTTAACTGTGTCAGCCCCAGTGACACGTCCAGATTGCAGTTACAGTTGAGAACAAAACGCCAGACACGGAAAGGAGGCGGTGAAGCCTAAAGCGCTATCAGATGAACACGGTGGACAGGAAGAGACATCGGCCCCGTACATCTCTGCCAGGGTGTTATGGGAAAATATTCCAGGCTTTCAGTTGCAGACAATAACAGCTTGGAAATTGTTAAACATTGTCTCTGATAGCAACAGGCATCTGCACGCAGATCAGATGAGAGGTGCTGCCGAGATATGAGCCCTGCCAGAGAGGCTGACACGGTTAGGACGAGGCCAATAAGAATAAACATTGATTATTCCGATTTATGTTTCACGGGTTTAAATGTTACTAATAAAATGAGCCATACCGTGTAAGCTGAAGTCTCTAAAATGAAACCGTTTGTGAGCAGGTGCATTCTACATCTGCTCACCCGCAGCACCCACGCCATTACAATGTCTCCATTTCTCGTAAAGGGAGCAAGTAAGACGTGATGCATCTGTTGCAGTTGAGTTTGTGATCTTTTAGAAAAATAATTAAAGCCAAATTATGAACCAATGGATACTGTGATTACGGAATACTTCAAGAGCAGATATAAATATATTTGTGGAGTGGAAACTGCTAATCAAACATGTTCATCTTTAACATTTCACTGCCACCCTGGACTTAAAACATTCAGTTCCTGATGTGAAGTGAGATGTGTTACCATGACACATGATGTGTGTTTGGCTCCGAATCACAGCGACGTGCATCTACACGGACTGACACCTGGATGTGGTTCAAAACCACTGGGAACCACAGCCAGTCAGCTACAGAGACAGAGGCGCAGATAACAGCACACAGTGCAGTCTATTCACAAGTGGAGTCTGCAAAATGCTGGCTGCATGCAGATTCATCTCAGATAAAAGGATAAATACAAAATAAAGCGCTGACCACAGGTGTGAACAAAGCACCACTTTCAAAAACATTTCCAAACAGGGGGCTTGCTGGATCCCTGGGGGACTTTTTTTTTTTTTTTTTTTTTTGAAGCTCTTACTCCTTCTCATCTACAAACCTGAAGATAAATGGGATCTTTTTATCAGTTTAGATGTTGTATAATTGTACAACAGGAGTCCCGGCATCAGTGCGGGCTTCAGAGTCTAAGAACTGCAACCTGAAGTTCACAGGCTGCAGGAATATTATCTGATCAGAGCGCCCTGGATCTCAAACACAGCTTATCGGGGCCATCGTTCACATTTTGCTGAAGATCCTCGCGAAGCTTTAGAGAGTGAGCCCAACGCTGTATTTGAAGTTATAGAAATGTTTAAACACTTTGATAAAAAACCCCACTTGAATTGGATTATAATGTCTGTAGTTTTGGGAAAGCATACACTGGTTTAAGTCCATCAAGCAACGCATTAGAAATAAAAAAAAGAAAAATCCAACAACTGCTGATGGTGGTAATTCAAGAGAATCTTCAGCATTGAATGTGAAGGATGAAAACACGATGCATGCAACAGTCACCAGTGTTTCCAGTCTAACAGGCCTCTGGTATGCATCAGGGTTTTGTTTTCCAGCAACGGAGCAGGTTAAATCTTTATTTAACCGGTAACATGATTCTGACATTGTTATTTCGGCTTGATACTTGAGAGGCGGAAATTCGCATTTGCACCGGTGTTAATGGTAACGTGCAATAGAACATCATCTGCATGTAGTGTACGATTGGTCCATGAAACAGTGAAACAAACATGGACGACTGGGTCACACACCTGTCAAGAAAACATCCCCGCGTCTAACCCCTGGCGCTCAGGGTCACTGCACGGTCAGATGCGGGGTTCGGATGGAGCTTCTAATTTTGGGATCAGGGCTCACTGAGAGGACGGGAAAACAACCTGCTGGTGAGAACGAGGGGGACGGCCCCGGAGACGACGCGCATGGGGAAGGGACACAAAGGACAGCTTAGAGGGCCTCTGATGTCACCCCAGCACCAGCAGAGCGGCCCATTGAGACCAAAGTGCCTCCGCCGTGCTGCTTTTGTCTAATTCTTGTCAAGCCCGTCCCTCTACTTTAATAATGAAGCCTTTGACAAGCGAATAAGTTCATCTGGGCTTATTTTTGATTTGCTCACAAGTGCTTGTGTCAGTGGCTTCAGCATAAGTAAAAATAAATAAAAAGAACAGCTGTGGAAGCTCTCAGTTCGGACTACAGTTGGAAACTACATGAATTTACAGGCAGAGAAAGATTTTTTTGAAAGTTCAGGTAGAATTTTTTTTTTTCTCTTGTATTTTATAAACGATGTGATTAAATGCCGACGTATCTAACTCCAGAAGTCGTATCGTAATTAGCCTTTAGCCCATTAAGCTTAATACGTTAGTAGCCGTGTTCCCTTTCCCCCTGTGAAGAGAAGGATTACGTTTTTATCCTGAAATTTGACAGATTTTCTTCTCCCTCAAGACATAGCTTTGATCCTCTCAGGTAGGCAGGGGGTACGGGAGTTTACAAAGAGATGACCGCCCCCCGATGGGAGAATTGTTTTTACCCCAGCTGTGATTTGCTTGTGCTGCAACATCTAATTCCTCACAGTATTTTGTCAAATCAATGCCCGGACTTTGTCTCATTAAGGCCGACCTGGTTTCCTATAGAAAGCAGGGTGCTTCAGCCCCCCGACGAGGGCGGCACGCTGAGGCTGCCCCTCACAACAAAACAACACACCACTCCACAGCAGCATGACACTTCCTCGACCAGCAAATGAGATGAAAGCTTTAAACCATGAAAATAGTGGTTTCCAAAGGCTTCTGAAGCCCCCGCTGCCCCGTCGGCTCAAAATAAAGACGGGCCGTCCGCCCGCAACAAAAGCTGAGCACAACAGGGAGAAACATCAAAGTGTGATTTCATCAGAAAGCAAAGCACAGATTTGTTGGGATGAGCCTGCGGAGAAAAACGCAGGTGAATTTGCAGGTAATAGCACATTGCTGTGAATCGCAACAGTTGATTTGTGTTCCGGGCCCCTCTTCACCATGACACCTTTCATTAGCGTTTTAACCAAACGCTGCCCCTCCTGCAGGGGCCTCCGCAGCCTCTGTTGCCAGGAACCGTGAATAATTGACGTCCCATGTAAAATTCAAGTTTTTAATTACGTTTTGCCTCAAGGTACATTAAGGGAATCAATTTATTGCATCATTAAAATGTGATTTGTACATTTCCCGGTGACTGGCGCCGGAAGTTTAAAAGTTCAACCGAATTTGAGCTTAAGAGTGAATTTTTTTTTCTATGGATTTAAACTTTATCTTTAAATTGAACGCATGCGTTGAGGTGTAGCTTGATGTTGACGTCTCCTGATCCAGCGCGTGGTTTCCAGCCTCGAATGTGCAGCTGGGAACGAGGTGATTTTTTTTTTTTTTGTCAACAGTGCTGCTTTTGTTCTCAGAGCACAGGTGGATTTACCTGACTGCGTGCAATACGATCGCACTTTGATCCGAGCACAACTGCAAGGAACAAGCTTAGGTTTAATAAGGTGTGAAATTCCTTCAACAAGGACCTTTTTGTGACACTCGAAATAAACGCCAGCCCCCGAAGAAAATGACGTCTTTGAAAGTCAAACCGAGAGGACAAAGCTAAAATAAAGGTCACTCAAATATCAAAGATTGCCACAGTACATTACTAAATAAAAAATATGCACATGTAGAGGCCGACAGAGGATGAGAATCTGTGCATTTGTTTTGGGAAACGTTGCATGTCTCAGCACAGGCATGCAGATATTTCTCGGATATTACACTGAGGATTCAAAAAAATACCACGTCCCTGACCTCACTGTGAAATTCCAAACGTTTTAGGAATAAACTGGCAATCAGATTTTGCCACGCACATGGATGTTTATTCGATGGGCTGCGGTGAAGTGTGGGAGTCAGAATGCGGCACATTCCCCAGTCGAAGGAGTGTATAGACGCGCGATAACAACAATCAGACAGTCATTTTCTAAATAAATCTCCATACGTGCAATGTCCTTCAAGTGCACAAATGTGGGATTGTGTTTGCCTGTGACACATGCTCCAGAGATCCCGAGGTAATGAATGATTTACAGCAGCAGGGAAAATGAGGGCAGACACAACTCGGTGTGAGTATTTCCACCAGTGGACTCATCAGCTTTAGGGACAGTGTGAGAAAAATCGGAGTTTTTCCACGGGCACGTTTTAATTCTCTCAACTCCCAGCATGCCTATATTCCTTCCACCTGACTGTGCTCTTTGGTCAGCGGCTGTGTGCCTGAGTGACCGTGCACCTTTTCAGGGCCTCTATTTTCTAGGTGATCGCCTCTGAAAAACAAACAAGCGTAATCCCCAAATGTTTCCCCTGTTGTGTGAGGAAGGGCTGCAGAGACCCGGGGAGCCCCGGCCTGGCTGTATGCGTGTCATGCTGGGCTTTAAGAGCAGTGGGAGGAGCAGGATTCTGACAGGTGGAGCGATACCTCCGGAACAGGACGGGCCAGATGTGCCGGAGCTGAGACAGAGTCTCCACATGGGTCCCCATTAGTTTTACCCCAAAGTTCCCCTTCAATACTTCAATGAACTAAAACCACTATAGTGTTTCTGCAGCTGGGTTCATCCTCTGGAAAGCACGAATGAGTGCGTCGTGACACTGAGGACAAATGAAAACTTTGTCTTCTTATAAATTACATGCCCATCTCCTTCAATCATCACTCGCCGGACAGAGGGAATCAGACTCAGGGAGAAATGAACAGACCATTACTCATCCCCACGTCTGTTCTGTCAACAAGCCTGCAGTGATGGATGAGTGCCACACGTTTCCCAACAGAACAAGCCCATTTGTCTCTGTCTGTCAATACTTGAGATAATCTCCCAGATCTGCAGAAGGGACGATTTAATCTTGAATTATTATTCATTTTTATCTCAATCAACTGGTGATAGAAGTCCATGTTTACATCACACCGGAGTTGTCAGTGGATTCAAAACAGAAGCAACAGTTTTTTTTTTTTCCAAGCAGCTCGTCCGAATGAATCCATCTCCTTTAATGAGCTGCCCTCTCCTCTACGCGCTGGAAGAAATGAGCAATGGCAGCGATTCCATCACGCTTCATTGCGACCGGCAGATAAGGACCACCACAGGTAATTATTTGGATTTCTGCGAGCAGGTGGCGATGGGAGCCGGAGAGTCCCGTGATCAGACTCCAGAGCATCTCCAGATAAACATCAGGGACTCGGAGACACCGGCCCCTGCAACACTCCCCGGGAGCCCCCATACCTCTGCCAAACCACACACTCACTGTGCGCTGCAGGTTGGACTGCAGATTTAGATAATGATATTTATATTTATATAGTCTGTTTTCTATCTGAGCTCGGTCTCAGGAAACTTCAGCAGGTATCTTAATTCCAAGGAAGCGGCAACATTACACCTACGAGCCAGAGGCAGCGACTTGTGAGCAAACACGGCGAGCTCCAAAAACATCGCGCTGAAAGCACAGACCTTATAGTCGTAGGTGGAAGTGAATGAGCCAAGTCAGGAAATGCAACTATTTAAAATGATGCCAACAAAACTATTGAGACATATCTAGCCTTTTTTCCAGAGAATGCAAGTGGCTAAACAATCAGGATGCAGATATATAAAGTTTAGTAAAGGCCACATTCTGATCGCAGCCCTGTTGAGCTGAAACACTGTTGCCGCGTTTTTTTCCCCTGGCAGACGCCGCACATACGTGACAACCCCATCTCCGCTTTAATCAGCGCATCGCCTGCCTCGCTCCCTTTCTGGCTGTTGCCGCTTTTGTATGGAGGTTTCAAGTCATCGCAGATAAGCGGCGTTTTCGCACTGTTTAATCAGATCGTCCCGACGATGTGCTCCCCTGACACATGCGCGGCTTGGCATGGTGTTTTCCTGCGAGACATTCGCCTCAGATCTAATCCCCCCCTCTAAGCGCCAACCCGAAGCACTGATGGGAGATGGCAGGCGGCTGCGGATGAGTTACCGTGGAGCGATTATGAGCGCGTGACGCAGGAGAGAACGGCCGGGGGGGTCAAAGGTGATCACAAGTAAAAACTGTCCAAGGAAATTTCAGCTTTTCTAACAGAGTCACATCGCAGCGCTATAACCTTCCGGTCTCTGATTTCCATTTAGACACGGGCCGGTTTGCTTGTGTTTGCTTTTCTCCCAGTGCCTCCTGCTTCGTATTCATGCATTTAAGCAAAGTCGGGGCATCAGCGCTTTGCTGAAAGGCACAACTCGACTACAGGGACATGACATCACATAAAATTAATAGACCCCAGCTGACATTATATAAAAAGCTCCTGTGTAACTGTGGAGTGCTGACCGAGACAAAAAAAGACAACAAAATAAATAAAAGTGGAATTGTTTTGTCTTTGTGGCAGAAAAGGACGGTTCCTATTACCCAGGGATGAGTGAAAACGGCTCCTTCACGGCGCCAGTCCTCCATTTTGCCGGCAGTCATTAATTAGATCTAATCAACACCGCAGGGAAAAGTTACTGTCAAGACTAATTAGCCAAAATGGAGCTTCTGTAATGGGAAACAAATGAACAACAATAGTTAACTGTAGCAGGCTGCTCCGTGCTTCATGACTCATTCAGACTCAGCAGGAGAGATTTTTTTTTTTTTTTTTTTCCCCTTTTTGGAGCGGCGCCGCTCAGAATCATAGCTGCACTTGATTACTATTTTTGAAATGCCTGAACATTAGGCGCACTGATGGGTTTTGGAAGACAAAATGATCTTTGAATGGGCTGGTGTGTGACGGATATGCAGACACACATGTGTACAACTTATTTGCAAAATGTGCAAATATTTTATTCCACTCTAAAGTATTCCACTCGTGCTGACTTAAATGGGAATCCCACTGAGCCGTGAAGTGCGCACTTTTCACATGGACGTGGCCTCTCAGTGGAAAATGTGGTCCCTTGATTTCAAAAAAGTCCTCATTGGGCCACTGAGCAAATGTGAATTTGTGAAGATCTGATACAACCGCACAAACACACACAACTGTGCCAGGTTGCGCCATTGTAAGCCACCACGCAGGCTCCCCTCCAACCCCAGGCCTCAGAGGTCATGAGAATTGTTGACTTAATCTTCTCGTCATCCTCACACTACTTCTGAGAGTCAAGGCAGGAGAGTAAAAAAGAAGGAGCCTTTGTTTCTCCCCCCCCTGCACTGCCAACAAAAGGAGTTAGGATGGGGGGGGGAGTACACACTCACCACCTGCAATTAAGAGCTTAGGGTTCGTCCTCTTTAGCACAAAACCTCTGTGCGAGCGAGGAGAGGAAAGGAAACGTCAAAGATTAGGTGGGAAACACTACGAGGGAATTAGAAAAGCTGTGAGAATGAAGACGTTTGTCACAGAATATTACTTACAGGATGCCTGAGGACGGTCACCTGATACCCGATGGAAGAGTAATTGTGGAGGATTTGATAACTAGTGGCTATTGATGACGATTAAGCACTCTAACGACCTGGGTCAGAGGTTTGCACCGCGGTCACACACACATCATGAACCGGCCTCTGTTTGCCTGCCCATATGTTTGAGTAATTAACACGCCGACATCTGCCGAGGGAGTGGAGGTGTTAAACAAACAAAAAAAAAAAAAAACAGTGATGATATTTAGAAAACAGGCAGAAAGCGAAAAGTAGTTTGGCTCCAGTGAACTTTCCCGAAAATGCCAACTTCATTAAAACAAAATTGGGTCAAATGCACCGAGAGCAAATTAAAATCAAGCGAAAAGGAGACGAGATGATTGTAATTAACGTCTCTTCAATCAGGCAGGAGTGTGGGAATTACACCGCGACTCCAGTACAATGAGGTCTCAGACGAACATTCACGTACAGAAATATACCGGTGACACACTTGGAAAGTTTGAGCTCGAAGAACTACAGGATGCATCGTGCATTAAATACTCCAACTGTATACAAAGACATGCATCTTAAAAATATAAGGACCGCATTTCCAACATGAGGTGCTATTCTGGTTATTTTCTATTCACAGATCAGCACTTTCCAAACTTTCTGATTTCATTTAAACACCGTGTGCGCAGCACTGCAGAGACTTTTTGGACGGAGACAGAAGCAGCTGGTCTCGGGGCTGCAGGACCCTGAAGCTGAAGCACTTTCTCCCCCTCACTGGGGTTTCACTTATAGACGCAGCGCGGCCTCCGCATTTAAACCCATAGGCCGCCTCAACTGGAGATAATGAGAAAAACTCAGAAAATAAGGTCAGCTGGTCCTCCCCCAGTGAGAGGCAATAACCAGTGAAACCGATGTGTTTACATAACAGGAAACTGGAATGATTTCAACTACAGGGATTTTTAATTGTGCGAAATCTATCGATGATCCCCCCAAAAAGTGTGGATCTGGCGGATTTAAGTGTGATTTCACAAGTTTAAAGTCCTTTTCAGGAAGTACTTCCGAAACCGCATCAAGGTTGCTCAGAAGACCCTTGTGAAATTCTGTCTGCAAAATCCTGGGAGTGCTCAAGGGGTGGCTCTGCGTGGTGCCTGGTCCCGGGTCATTTACGAACCCACACCCAGGCCATGCAGGTAGAGCCCGCCCTCCCCGGGAGCAGGCGGAGCCCCCTGCGGTGGGTGGCAGCCCCGGCCCCGGCAGAGGCTGTGTGGGATGTAGGCCAAGCCAGGCGTGTAATCCTTCTCTCAGAGCTGCAACGCACCGTCGATGCAGGAAAATAAATATGGAGGGGTGAACCACTGGATAGGGGAGATAGGGGAGGGAGGCTATTAGGAAGGAGAGGGGCGACAATTTAGACAAGGCTTGGTTTGAAGATTTTGAGGGATGCAACTTTTTTTTTAGTATGGATCTGGGGGATTCATAGAAATCTGCCACTTCCTGTGGTGAACTTCCCAAGCCTAAAGTCGCCAGGTGAGCCTGCACAAACTGATTCAACTGAGCACATCGTTTACGTTTGTGCGTGCAGGTTTCATAAGTCCCCCCACCCCCCGCTCACTAAGTGCTTCGTCTCACTCTTTCCTAATTTGGATCAATTATCCCATTTCCCCTCGGTGAAACACTGTTTCTCATTCAGCATAATGCGCCGGTGATTTGTCAGCGGCGGGTCGTGTGCTCAGCTCCTCACTATTCATGGACGCTCTCGTCAGGGTGACTGAATGCTCGCCTTCTCTTCCACTGTCTCATTTGAAATTCAAATATTGCCTCATTGCTGAGCCTCAATAATATTGACTGTCTCTTAGTCTGCAGAGGCAGCAGGGGATATATTTAGGACAGGGTTGTGTTTTTTTTTCTCTAACAGTACACAAGCATCTGGGGCTTCTCCAGACTCACACACTGTGAATTTCTATTTACTTGCTCTTTAAAATCCCACGAGGCTGATTTTAAATATTTAAATTTCGGTACAAATCTGTTGGGCAATCGGGGTGGGGGGAAACAAAAAAGATGCAACTCCTGAAAAAGTTTCACCCAAATCTAAACAACTGTGGTGCAGCTTCACAGTGTCAACCTGAGTCTCACCATCACAGAGCAGCTGCACCTCTTGCCCACAAGATGGCGCCATAAACACGTGTATGTACTATGACACATGATAAATTCAGGTGACCTGAGTGCAGTATTCATGTAGCAAGTACAGTGTATTGTGAGTATTTGGTTGAGTTGTGTTATTCACTGCACGCACGGGGTCAGATGTGACGTTCCCTGTATTTATACGCATTTCCTGCGTTGCAGTGTGTATAACATGTATCTGTGTTTAAACGCGCATCATGCCAGCAGGCTATAGTACACGTTGCATCAGCTGAGGCGAATAAAAGGTCAAAGTACACGCAGTCTTAACAGGCAGCCGTAAAAGGGATTAGCAGCAGGGACACAGCAGCAATCAAACAATAACTCTGTCGTCCCTGTTGGACTGTAAAACTTCACATTTTATCGCTGTTGTTTAAGCCAACTGTAAATCTGATGCCACTTTATGATCCTGCCTCCAGAATCAGAATACATTAAAGGGCTTCAGCTGCGGGGCCCGTCCTCACGTTCAAAGTGGAATCTCAAGTATTCGCAGCAACATGACGGCCATTGTTTTTATCAGCTGCTGTTTCCAGCTTTTGTCTCCGGACAGTTGGACACCACGGCTTTGTTCTGGAGAGGAAATCTGTGCACTCAGGGCCCGACTGTGAGATAATGGACTTTATGAATAATACCGACCAGCATTGTTCACGCGTCAACAATGAGAGGCCACGTCTGTTCACCAGGATTCTCGTTATGAAGTGTGAATACAAATATATCAAAACCTGAATGAGCCTCACGCGATTGCGATAGTCTTATCACCGTAAATAAAAAGGACAGAGTAATCTGCTGTAAATGAGGCGTTGCATCATGTACTTTACCCACCAGAACTGTTTTATGGTATTTAACTGTGTAAATGCAGCAGTGGTGAAGCGTGTATGGCAACAATCCTCAAATGTTCCGCGTTAGAAAACACAAATAGTGACGAAACTCTACAAACACCACTAGTACGGCTCTCTGGGCACACATGGAATGTTTCCAGCGTGAAGTATTTTCTCTTCTGGGTCATCGCTCTTTGTAACGTGCCAGCTCAAGTTGTCAGCGTCACATAGAAAGTCCTGCACAACTCATTTCCATGCCAGGCACAAACAGGGCCACAAAGAGAAGACTGTGGGACAGAGAGAGGGGCTCAGCCGAGTGGCTGCCATGGGCATCCATGCAAACAGCCAACCCTTTTATTTTTTTTCTCCTCTTTTCTCTCCTGCAGAACAGTGCGGCAGTGTTCGACTGTGCCAGATTCACCAGGGGGAGGGGGGGAGGGGGGGTTGCCCTCCAGTTATTTACCAGTGCACCCTCGAGGTCGCGCAGCCATCGCCCTACATTTTGCCACAGTCTTTAAATGGCCACATCAGCAGACAGATAATCAGCGAGATAAAGGAGAGCATCTTCCATGCCAGCTCGGGGTAGGAGCGGGAGGGGGGAGGGGGGGGTGGCAGGGAGGGTGTGTGCGGGATAGGGGAGGGGTCCATATAAATGGAGGCCCTGCGGCCATTCGCTGTCCCACGGTCTGCCTCTGCCTCATCACCAGCCGCCCTCAGCCCGACACCAGCCCGCAGCCATGACATTCAACGGAACCTGGAAAGTCGACCGCAATGAGAACTATGACAAGTTCATGGAGAAAATGGGTGAGTGTGTGTGTGAGAGAGAGAGAGAGAAGGAGAGGGAGAGGGAGGGTGTGTGCTCACAGTGAAGTTATGGTCTATCTCTGCTCTTCTAATGGGGCCTAGTGATGTTGTGTGTCCAAGTTGGACGTCCCTGTGTGAATGTGATCTGAAGCCTTTGGACTCTGACTGGAGAAAAGAAAACTTCTCCCTCTTCATCTCGCCCGTGATGGCAACTCCTCCTCCTCCTCACATCCCTGTTTCTTCTTCTTCTTCCTCCTCCCTGACCAGACATCAATGTCATGAAGCGGAAGCTGGCGGAACACGACAACCTGAAGATCACCATCGAGCAGACCGGGGACAAGTTCCACATCAAGGAGTCCAGCACCTTCCGCACCAAGGACATCGACTTCACCCTGGGCGTCCAGTTTGACTACAGCCTGGCCGACGGCACCGAAGTCTCGGTGAGTGTCCCGGGCCTCAGAGACATCACGACATGTCATAAAGGCATTGGAAAAATAAAGTTTCCATCACCGGGCCTGTGTTTGTGATCCAGGGCACTTGGGAGATGGAGGGTGACGTGCTCAAGGGCAAATTCACCAGGAAAGACAACAACAAGGTGCTGACCACCACCCGGGCCGTGGTGGGAGGAGAGCTCGTACAGGTCTGTGCATCTCAACTCACTTCCTGTGCAATGTGTTCCCGTGTCCGAGTGAACTAACGCTCCTCCTCCTCCTCACAGTGCTACAGCTACGAGGGAGTGGACGCAAAAAGGATTTTCAAGAAGCAGTAACGCGCGGAGTGAATTTCCTATTCTATTTTTTATATAGACGACACCATATAGTTTTTTTTTTTTCTCCCCCTCTACCACTAACAACCAGTCACGGCAAAAGTCTCGTGGGATTTTACTGCGTATACCTCAACATGTTTTCAGTAGGAGAATAATGGTCCACAGTGATCTGCTGCTTGAATACCAATGAGTGGGAGACAAAGTGGGGACCCGACAAAAGGCCGATCCGACAGCTACAAACAATCCTGAGGAGAAAGGTGAATAAAATCAGCAGCGGAGAAAAAGGCAGAAGTCATAAATATTAAGTACGAACTCGCTGAGGGAGAACAGCCGTTACCACGTGGCTCCCAAACAGCCTGGAAAGAATTTATAATAAAAAAAAGTAACAGGATCCCAGAAGAGGCCAATCACTGATTAAAGGCTCAGTTCACACAAGTTTCAAATATGTGTATATATCAAATTTAGTTTATATTTCTCCAGAATTTGAGAAGTTTTCTATCTGGATCACAGAATGAAGGAAAAAGGGGGGGGGTGGGAGGGGGTTGAGAATTGGAGCCGTTGCCATAGAAACTCAACTGTTGCAGGGACATGTTGCTCGGGATAATCGTCAGTTCCAAGGAATTTCATGCACGTGTGTTTGCAGTTGCGAAGTTTTTGAATAAAAAACAAAAATGACCCTTCCATCATACTGGACAGGTAAAACCAAAACTAAAGCAACGATGGTATTCAGCTCCATGTGAGTGAGACACTGTGGCCTCTGGGATTCGGGCGGAACCACAGACTTTAACTTGACTAAACTCAAACCCACACTAATCTATCATCATTGTGAAGCAGCTCGGTAACAATCCTGCACAGCCACGAGATCCTGATTCATGTTAACCAGCAAATCAGCACCGATGGGCCATGTCCATTACTCAGTCTGTAACAATAAAGCAGTTTTAATATACCACACGAGTCTGTTATCTTTCTATTTCCTAATAATGGAGCTATGTGGAGAAAGTCTGACGAGTGAATTCTAAAAGCGATGTGAATAGTATTTTACTTCAGGGCTCTTTCATCAGTGTTATCAGCCCACCCTGGTCAAGATGAGATCAATACTTAATCCTGTTACTATCACTGTAATACTAACAGCTATTTGGTAACATCACATTACCTCAGAATTAAACTCTCTCTTTTATAACTGGGCTCTGGATGGATCACATGATGACAGCAGGGTCTTGTGCTGTCATGCGCTGCTGTGTGTGTGTGTGAGTGTGTGTGTTAACCCCAGGAGGGTCACAACACACACTGTGGGGAGGTGAGGGCTTCTCACATGACGGGGCTGCAGACGCGCTGTGAATCGTCATGCTCGCTCGAGTGGCACAAACACTTTCTGTGTGTGTGTGTGTGTGTGTGTGTGTTTTCTTTCCCTCGCTTTGAGAAGGGAGCGCACACATGCACTGAGCAGCTTTCACCACTAGAGGGCAACCTGGGACTACTTTCACTGTACAGTACTTCAACCTCAAAGTATTACAGTGATGATAATATAGCTACATATTTATGTTCTTTTACATACGAGATAATTGTTATACTCTCTACTTTTAACTTTACTATATTATATTATATATATTTACCTCAATGCGTTTGACACTTAATATAAGTACATGTTTTTGTTTATGTTACTAACGTTTCTTTAGTTGAAATATGAAGTGGACAAATCAATAGCAAGGCACAATACTGGGCTATTTTGGACATGTGATTTCTAGGTGTTATATCATTAGAATATTTTTAGACTGCGGTATCACTGCTTTCATCAAATAAAAGGGTTGTGCACAACATGTAGTGTCGTGGAATATGTAACGCCCTACCTTGACCACTGGGCGGCGCTGTGGAGCTACTATGGTCGCAGGGAGAAGGCCGATGATGTCATCCTCAGGCAAGTTATCATATGACACACAAACACACACACAGTCATTGGATCTGCACTCAGATGAAATCAAAATAATATCTCTTTGTACTTAGCTCGAGTCAAAGAGCGGATTGTACAAGCATGAAATCAGTGGGAGGGAGGGAGGTGGTGGGAGAGGGTCAGGAGCCCACCCAGGGGAGGGAGGGGGGAGGTTTCAGATGAGAGAAGAAAAGAGGAGGAGGAGGAGGAAAAATATTAAGATAGTGGACGTTGAAAAAGTCTGAGAGCGGGGGAGGAGGGGAGGACAGTGCAGGTTATTAAATGACCCCGCCACCCAAATCGCCCCCTGCTGTGAAATCAAACCCACTGACTCACTCTGAACTCGTCAGCTCATCGTGAGGAGAGTGGAACGATTCACAAGCCCTGAACAGAAGGGAGTGTCGGGGCTTTCGGTTGGGTAATGTTTCCCCTGTTGGGCCGGTCCCTGTTTAGACAATGACTGCGCAGGCTCCTGCAGACGCCGTGCACTGCTGCTGGATGATGAGTCACCAGTTAGTCAGCGCCGAATACTGTATTTAACATCAGGAAATATCTCAACAACTGCTGGAGGTATTGCAATGGAAGCGGCAATGGCTCCCAGAGACTCATGACCGGGGTCTGGACATTTCATTACTAGGTCACTATGGAAACTGTGGGCTATCTTTACAATTACAAGGGAAACCTCCTTGCATAATGCAATTGAGGCCCAAATATCCACAAACATATCGTGTGTTTTCTCCATGTGGGTCAAAAAAACTTTAATAACTGCTCCTCCTCTCTTTTATAACGATTATCCAAACAAGAAAATCTTACAAAAACAATTACCTCCAGAATAAGTAATGGCACAATCAGCTGTGCTTGGTACCGGGAGTGGGAGTCCGCTAAAGTAGAAACAGGTTTAGGAACCCGAGCGTTAAATTGATAATGGACACAGCGTGGATCAACAGTCAGGCTCCGTCTGTAACAGCCTCGGACGATAACATATCATGGTTACCTGAAACAAAGAGCAGCCGTCAGTGAGCCAATCAAAACAGAAAACAGCACGATTTGTAGCGTTGACTCTTGGGTATGGACATTTGGAGGAGGGACGAGTCTTTCATGGACCGGTCAATGGGAGTAACACACATTAGACAGTGTTAAAAGTTGGGCCCTTCTCTGTCAGCATTGCACACAAACATTTCCGTCCCCACTCGGCTCTGCACGGGACGCCGCTGTGTGGAAAAACCCTCGGGCGTGGACGAGCGAGTGTCGTGTGAGAGGCTGGCGCGTTCCACCTGGCGTGACTGAGCAGGACAGGAGGAAGAGAAGAGCGAAGTAAATTGGCTGTGGCCTGTGTCTCAGGAGTGGCCGGCCCCTGGGTGAGGCGGGCTATTCTTATAGAGGGCAGCGAGAGGTCTGCGGCTCCCCTGCTACACAAACCACTTTATAAGAAGCCACAATCGTGTTGTCGCGGCCTCCTGGGAACGTGGGGGAGGTGTTATCCAATGACAAGTGTGAGAGAGGAATTAAGCCTCGGTGCAGGTGGAAGTCGATGTGACTTAGCTCACCTTGAATCTAGAGGAGCACTCCTCACAAAAGCGCCTATTAATAATGACGCTTTGGAAAAATAAAAACCCTATAAATACACGCTGTCAGTTTTTTCGATATTCCAAACTTCTGCACGGATTCATTGTTAAAGACACAAAAACATCCAGAGAGAACAAACGTGTGTAATCATGACAACAAGGATGACGTCAATTTTTAATGGCGGACGGCCTGAAATGTCTTCATTTAACAATTTTTAGAAAAACTTCTTATGTTGATCACCTTTTTTTTTTTTTTGGTTTCAAACAAACACACCTCTGCAATTCACTGAAATACAGTTTCTCCTTACAGCGGCTAGAGTACATAAATATCAACAGTACTGTATGCGTTTAAGGAAAAGAAAAAAGAGCACACACGCACGCAGACGCACACACATGCCGTGAACATGCACAGAAACACACGGTATACTGGAACAAGGGAGGAGTGGGTTTTTTTTTTTTTTTTTTGTTTTTTAGGAACTTCTGTACCGTACTGCTGACAAAACACAAAAAAGATCCATTCGTCCGAAGAATGTTTTTCTCTGAATTTCACAGTGAAGATAAAACAGTTTTCCTATAGCACGTACAGTATGTTCCAATCAGTCCGATACACAAAAAAAACACAAAATGAAGCTCTAGAAAAAAAAACCTACAGAAAATGAATATACAATTAAACTTACAATAATACTTACAAGGAATTATATGATGGGCATCTTCTATGAAATTCAAAAACATAATACCCATTAAAAAGCACAAACGCACGCACACGCACACACACACACACGCACCTTATAAATACTTAGAAATTTGGTGCCAAGCTTGGCGTCAAAAATGTCCATAAAAGCAAACTGCTTAGAATCCGTCAATATGATGTGCGTGCATATTATCATTAATATTAATTACAAACACTGACTATATGATTGTACACAACTGGGCGAAAAAACGTCACTGGGAAAAGATTGTGTTTTTCTCGACTTACTCCTCGATTGTCACATCAACTGTGAAATGTGACTGAGCCTCGACAGGAAAAGGAAAAGTCTCACAGGTTTGTTTTTGTGCAAATGTGACACAAGCGAGAATTTTGGCATCAAAATGTCACAGGGACACTTTCGCTTGGACGTGTTGTACAGTCAAGACATTATTGCAGGCCCAGAATACACAACATTACAAAAGATTTGTCGTTTTTTTTTTTTTTTTGTTTCCTCTCCGCACTCCAATCGTCGGTATGTAAATTCTGAATTTACAAAAGCAGGTTGAGTCACATTGGCTCCCTAAAAATAGACGAAAGAGACAAATTGCTTAAAGTGAATATCCTCTCAGTTTGTCAGAGTGGCTCTTTGGAGTGACACCAAAAGAAACATTAAGCAAAAAATAATGTCATACTTCATAGGAAATCAGACTGAGGACTACAAAGCAGTCAGAAATCGGAATAACTCCACTCGCCTGAAAAGCTCTCCAGTGTAAAAAAAAAATGCCTTTGGTCTTTCATTCCTCCATACTGTGCTGCTGTCCTGCTGCTACACAATGAAGACACATCTTCCTAATTATAGCAGGACTCAGTTTGCCATGTTTCGCAGTCTCTGGGGGGGCGGGGTCACTGCCTTCACCACCGATGGCTTATTCCTGTCAATGCCTCTTTTTTATTTATTTATCTCTTTTTTTTTTTTTTTTTACACCTTTGATCTCCTCAAATTGTAAAATGACGAGCCGGATCAGGCGTCGGCTGCTAGGTTCCACCACAGAACATCACGACTAATACGTTTCCTTCATCGGGTAAAGGCGCCGCACAAAGACACACACACACACACAAACCTACGTCCACACAGTATGTAGAAAAGACGAAAAGCAAACCGAAAGGGCTGCTTCGGCGCCATTCTATAGTAGCGCTGAAGAGGGAGGGCCGAAGAAGAACAGAAACGGGAAAAGTTCCTCACTCACGTCAACACGACAAACCAATCGAACGTCTCAAACATCGTCTGGATTACAAAAATACCTTTTTGTATTTCTTTAAAATATCTAAAAATGTACAGCATTGTTTTTTTTTCTTCTTTTTTTTGCAAAGTCATGCTCCAACATGTATTTAACAATCATAATAACATTAATATGAATGATATACACAATAGTAATAATTATAGTAATATAATAACATCAGCGAGCAGTGCTTTGGCCACACCCCCACCCATCTGGACTCGCAAAGGGACCGAATGGTGCGCTCCTGTTTATGCTTGGACGTGTCGAAGACAAAGCAAGCGAGAGCTCCTGATGTTACGGCTACGTCCACGCGAGCACGCTGACTTCTTCAAAAAAAAGAAATGAAGAAAGTCTGATTCAGAAATGACCTCTGTCCACGCGACCTTTCACCTCAACTGTACACACGGAGCAGATTGTGTTCGGTTGCCTGTCACGCTTCAGTCTCAAATCAACCTGTGACTCATAAAACTCTAAACACCAGAAAGTTTTTAAAGTTGAAACGAAGTACTAGTGTGGGACGGCTTCAGACAGTCGCTGCACAGTGGAGTGGTAAACAAAGGGGGGCGTGTCCGGTACCTTTTCACACAGGTGTCAGTGGAGGTGTGGCCAAAGCACTGCCAGTAAATCTAGAGTATGTAACAGTATAAAAAAAGAGTTGGAGGGACTTTGAGGATGGTGGTGGGGGTCTCGATGTGTGATGGAGGCTGGGGTCTAGAATGTCCTGAGGCCCATGAGGCTGCTGCTGCCTGACAGAGAGAGAGGGAGGGAGGGAGGAGAGAGACGGAAAGAAAAGGGGTGAGGTTGTCATGGTGACCGCACACAAACCTTGTGCACTAATGAAAACACAGGGGATCATGTGGAACTGGCGCAGGACTGGCACACGCTCACAAGGTAGTTATTGCACTCAGCATGTTTCTTGTGTTCTCCTCCATTTCTGTGATGCCAAGACCCCCCCCCCCACACACACACACACAGATAACACTACATTGCTGGGTGTGTTTCTTCTGTGGAGCAAAAAAAAGCTGAGATGCAAGTGCAACATGCGATGAAAGTTTACACGCTGTCAACATGGGGGGGGGGCTGTGTTCATGCCAGCAGATGTCATTGTGCCTCCACCCCCCCCAACCGAAATAAATAAATAAAAATGAGATTCCCAGCTTCTCCCACTAACTCTATGCACAGGGATCGACCTCTGTCCCAGGAGGCCGGGCCTCGCTGGTTGGGCAGTTAGGTGAGATTTACACCTCCTGTCCTCGCCTGCCGGGATCAATGCTGGGATCAGACGGAGGTCCGAGCCACAGATCCCGTTCAGACCTGGTATTAACATCTATCCTGAGGGAGGGACAGTGCTAACTGAAGATCTGAATACACCTTAAAGACAGTAATTGTTCCTCCAGGACACTGACGACACTGTGGACTATGTTTGCATACAGAGCAGGGAGTCGAGATCTGATCTCGAAAAGGTCAAAGGATGTGATCGGACCATCTAACATCCACTCACCGACGGTACGCTGCTCCGATAGCTCGAGTCAGGTCAGTCGTCCTGGATTTCTAATTGGACACGAGAAGCAATCGGCAACGCCCGTCACAGCCGGCCACGGCCACCATCACACATCAGGAACCTGGGCACACAGAGGGGGAGAGAGTTTTACTCGGATACAAACAAATGTGGAGACAGAGCAGTATTTAAACTGCACTTCAGTTTCAAGTTTCAGAAAACTGTTCAACGAGTACTGACAGAACAGGGGCTCTTCAGCTGGGAACAGTGACCCCCTGACCCCACAACTGGAATCCCCCCCCCCCGGCTTCTACCGAACACAACCCAAACCGCACACAATGCAACCTCCCTTATTAGTTACTGTCTGACTGGTCAACGCCTACACCTTTTCGAGCCTCACACCACCAGTCTGTGCAGCAGCCTTTCAGTTCGAATGTGTAGACAACAAGCCCACGCAGAGATTACTTCCAGTAAGTGATGTCTCCGAGGCCGTTTTCACAGACTCACACAGCTGTTTCTCACAGAGCCCTGCGCTGCTTGGAAACTCCTTCTGATGTGTAAAAAAAAAAAAAAAATTACAGGAATGCGCTTTTTCTGGCTTTGCAAAAAATCTTTAAAAACCTCCAGCAGTGACAAACAGGAAGTCAATTTCTGCCGTATCTCCCATGATGCCTCTCCCACCACCACCAGCAGCAGCAGCAGCAGCAGACCGAAGACAGAGGTCACCCCTCTGACCCCCTGCGCCAGCCCCCCAAAATAGACACTTCTCCAAGACCGTGGTAACTCGGGTTCAGGGGGAG
Organism: Pseudorhombus dupliciocellatus; assembly: GCA_016785235.1. NCBI lineage: Eukaryota > Metazoa > Chordata > Actinopteri > Pleuronectiformes > Paralichthyidae > Pseudorhombus > Pseudorhombus dupliciocellatus. The sequence goes on from JAFBJW010000098.1 coordinate 2,352,111, forward strand.
AGAAACTCCTTGGAACAATAAACAATTAGTAAACCAAACATGACCTCAAGAGGGCGGGGGGGGGGGGGGGAAAAAAATGTAGAAAGGGGGGGGGGGGGGGGGGAAACAAATGTAGAAAGAAGAGAGAGGCGATCTGGGAACTGTTCCCCCGTCCAGAGAGAGCGGTGTGTGTTCTGCTGTTTTGAAGGGGCACGGCTGGCCTGGCTAATGCCCCGTTGCGCGTTCAATCAAGGGTGAGGGAATCGATGCACCACACAGCCGCTCGGCTAAGCTGATGTGACACATACTTGCGGGCCGCGCTATTTGTACTGGCTGAGAGACGCCAAGGTTAAAGATTGGGTTGATCATTGAACACGTCCGCGCGGATTAGGGGGAGTTTTAGTGATCCGCTGGCTTAATGTGTTACACCCGATAACTCAGCCACGGCACATGATGTGAGATAGGTAAACAACGGGCGCCTGAGAATGTGGGCGGCGGCGGGGTTGCTCCGGAACGTGTGCGCTGGCTCGTTTCAGCTCGGCTTCCTTTAGCGAGTGCTTCTGTGTTCCGTGTTATCAGCCATCATTGATCTCCTGCTGCAGAAGAAGGAGCGTCACTGCTTTTATTATGAGCTATTGAATCTGCATCGATTCCTTTACAAGATTAAAGCCGGATGGAGGTCATTAAATTATAGTTGAACGCCAGAACTAACTGTCTTTCATGTCGCTTTAATTGAGCACATTTGAAGGCAATTAATAGAACACAACGCCATTTTGGCTGAAAACTAGAAAATACAGCAAAGAAATTGAAATAAAATAAAATAAAAATAAATAAAAAATAAAAAAAAAACCTCCTCTCACTGATTTTCACGTCAACAGGCCAAACATTAACCACCTGATGTTAATCTGTGGCGTGCCTTCATCAATGGTTGGTGAATATCTAAAGCAACGCTGATTCGCAGCCGTCGAGCGAAACCTCCGACGGTCCTTCAAGAGCTCTACCTGCAGCAGGGCCGTGAAAAAGAGACCCCGTCTGAAGCCCCTTTAATCCGGAGAAAAGCCCTTAGGCCCCTGGCTGTGTTTCTCACATACCAGTGACGGCTGCTGGTGCTGGGTGGTGATGAACGCAGCTGCTGACATGTATCTAGCTCCCGAGCCCCCGTGTGGGGAAGAGGCCACTGTGTAGCTTTGCTGTACATTTGTGTTTGTGTGTGTGTGTGTGTTTGTATCAGTAGGGGGTGAGGGGATAAAGTCCCACTTCCTTATTAGAATGGGGCCCCAGCTGGCCCTCAGCTCTCCGGTGGGAGTTAGTCCAACATTGCACAGGAACCATTGGTTTTGTCGGGCTATTGGCCAAAAAGGTCCTCGGGGCAGGCAGCCAGACTACACACACACACACACACACACACAGGCATGCATGATAGGGGCACGCACACTGCACTCCCCCCACCAAGTCTTGTCAGATGGAAAATCCGGATTACCTTTCCCTCCAGTTCACTAGGCATTAATGTCCACTATTAGGTTGTCTTTGGACCCAGTTCTGTGCCAGAGCATGAATGTCAAATATAATTCAGCTCCACACACACACTCAGATGAGCGGCCGGGCTTTAAGCCCCCGGTGGTATTACAATAACAAAAGCAGTTACAGTACAGTACGCTGAAAAGCAGCCCGACCTGAGTGCAGCGGCCGCCATAAAGACGAGGAGCTGCCGTAAATAACGTTGGGGGAAAAGGTGCTTCCTGTGACAGGATGTCAGGTGATTAGGACGACTCATTACCAGCCGTGGGCAGCGGTACATGTTCAGCTGTTGTGCGTCTCTCTCACACACGCACTTAAGCGTCCCGCGGTTACACGAATTTGAGCCACATACTCCGGCCGTGAGCTGTCCCCGTCCTTCAGACGCTCAGATGATCACTGGCTGACCACGAGCCTCTCAGGGCCGCAGAGCCATTTCCCCATTCTGACGGCTCACTGTCACCGACGGCCTTCGCCTTGACTAACAATTTAAAATTGCTGATTTCTTCTTCTTTTTTTTTTTTTTTTTCCGTGCGAGTGCGCATGACGAGTGCAACGCCACGCAGGGGGTGTCTCTCTGCGGCCTCAGTTCAAGTTTATTCTTGTTGTCTTGCAGCTAAAACCGTTTCGCAAGAGCGCTGGCTCCCGCATTGTGTTGCACAAATAAGTAATAACCTTCACATCAAGACGGAAGCTGTGTGTCCTAAATGACCCAACATGGAGGATGAGCTGAACAACACAAGGTATATGAGACGCAGCAGGAAACGTAAAGGCAGATACATCTCTGATTTTATTGGCCAATGGATAACCAGCCGGGCTCTAATGAAGTCTATTAAGTTACCGTCAGTTTCCTCTCACAAGGGAGGTTCTTAATTGTGAGTCAGACGCTCGTTAGATTGCAGAATTTTTGCTCAAGCTCTCGTGCAAGGATATTATAACAATAAATACAGCAAACGTGTCGAGTCGGTTGTTAAAGGCCCCGCCTCCCGTCCTCCTCATTGGCACCTTGTGTTTTCTCCCCAGAGACGGCTTTCAGAGACGAGCTCTTCACAAAGGTGTTCTAAGTGAGGCCCGTGGCTGTCAAGGGGAACAGGGCGTACGTTTCTGGATCCACACGGAGCTGCTGAATTATTCAAGTGTAATTTGTAAATTGCTGTGAGCAGCACAAACTAATTTCCTCGCAGAAATCAGAAGGAAAACTGGTTCTCTGAGAGGCCTTATGCTCGGGCGTGATGTAAACTTGATAATCTCAGTGCACGGATCTGCTGCAGTGGCCTATAATTATCTCAGGATTCTGGCTGGGTGTCTCAACTTCACCTCACCCTGCGCCGTGAGCCGGATGTGGGGATGTTGTTGTTTCATACAGGGGCTAATATCCACTGGGGCAGCCTGACCGACCAAATGACTTCCTTCTGGTTTGATAGACTAGTAATTATTTCCTCCAAGCCCCTCCCTTCTCCACTCCCTTCCTCTTTTGCCCCCCTGACAGAGATGAAATCCCCAAAACATCAAATTACTCCAACAGCTCTTCTTTTTCTTTTTTTTTTCATCCCGTGCAGTGTGTGGATGTCTGGAAGCTCTGACGCTGGGTTAGAGGGAGACAACTCACATCAATCAACAGCCTGAGAGACGTTAGCCTCCATTGCTGCTTCTACCTCCCACCGCTCCCTCAGGGGTCGGGGAGAACATGTTCCTTCCTGTCCCGAGACGTTGAAGGGAGGGTGCTGGTGACAGCGTGACTGGCGCCGAGCGCAAATGCACACAGTCAGTCGACACAGATACACACGGCAGCAGGGGGATTTGTCGAGCTTTGTGTCTTTTTTTTTTCCTCTTACTGAGAGCACAACAGAAAGCAGAGAGTGAAACACATATGGCTCAGGAGTGGGTACGGCCGACTAATGAACTTATCAAAGTGCTGATTAGAAACCAGCTGCTCTGAGTAGTCTCTGCACTCTCGGCTGAAATTATTTAATCTGTAATTCATTTTTTAACGGAGCCCAGAGCGAATCAGTTTTTAATAAAGTAGCCCTTCCGGCGGTATCCAGGTACCTCAGCCGTTCGTAGAGCATAGTCCACGTTTACGACCTTTTGGAGCATCGCGTCCGCCCGCCTCGTTCTGTCCCATCCCCTTTACGGTTCTCCACTGTGCACTTTCTCACGGTGCAGAAACTCCAAATAAAATAAAAAAAAAAGACTTTCTAAATTAAAAAATGTATTTCATTCTGCCAGAGGTTGACAAAATGACAAACACGCCATAATATCCTCTGTATGGTACACAGCGCCATTATAGGACAATATTCAGCGTTTATTATGGCGATGCTAGGACAATAAATATCAAGCGGCCCGATCTGTGGAACCAATAAGGTTGACTGCACCACAACAAGTCAACTCAATCTGATTTCAGAGGCGATAAGATCATTTTGGGGAAATTAAAATCAATTACAATCACTGGTAGTCTGACCATTAAGACCATTAAGGCTGGTAACAGTTGTTTTGACTGTAGAACGTGGCAGAGGCTGCTCGTACCGACGGACCCAAATAATGATGGCTCTCAGCGCTAGAATAAACCCGCTGAGTGACTCTCACCACTGGTTATAATAACTTTACCTATCAAAGCAGCTCATTTCAGCGTTTGAGACGTATTTGCTGATTTGTGCTCCGCCCGTTTCACTGAAACATCGGCGTCGGAGCTCGTTGCTCATTCCGTTTGACTCGCCGCCTTTGATGCCCGAGATCAAGCGCCACTTCAGTGGGAGAAGTGGCGCCTCCGCACCCTGTGACCGGAGCGGGGGGGAAAATAATGGAGTTCCCCTTGAAATTGCACTTTTCATTTCGGCCGCGGTTCAACTGACTGAGATTGAACACGTCCCCGTTTACTCATAACAGGAATAACAGGCTCATTTGTTTTGTGTTAGCGAGCAGTATGTGCTCATCGGCAGGAGCGTGACTAATTAGCTGGTAAGTTAGGCTGTTAGTGAGATGGAGGGTTTTTTTTTTTTTGAAGTTTGAGGGGAAAAGAGAGGGCGCTGAGTTGACGTGCGCGGCACGGAGCCCTGCGATATTCCCGACGTGTGTTTAGGAATCTCTTGGAATGTTTAAACACAGTGTCATAACATTTACCAAAGTGACATGACTTTATGGCAAGGCACGACGTGCACGTCTTTGTCATAGGCGGGCAGAGTGTGAGTGTGAGTTGTTACTCACACATACTTCAGCAGAACTGCCTGGACTTCCATCCCTGAGGAGTTCCATCTGCAGGTGGGAGCCAGCGAATCTAAACACACAGTCACACTCACATTAACACACGTGCAAATGATATGACTTCACACAATTTATAACCCATACAAACTCACATGTTCAAGACAATTATTCAGTTGACGGGCACCGTTTAATCCCTGTAATCTCACAGGCTTTTACTGCACAGTAATGGTTTGATAGTTAACATTGAGGGTTTTAAGTCGCACAACGGAAGGATGTCTTTGTGTTTCGACTGGGCAGACAGATGCTAACGGTAAGCAGCAATCCCACGTCCAATGTGCCCTCACTTGAGACGATGCCAGCATCTCAATGAGCCAGAGAGCTGAGCTCATGTTAACATAAATTAGATTTGATGAGTAACTGGGGTGTGTGTGTGTGTGTGTGTGTGTGTGTGTGGGGGGGGGGGGGTTTACATCTTTAGATCCAAATTTAATAACTCACACCAGCATCTACTCTGGGTAGAAGATGCAAGATGCTAACATAACACACTATTAAAAACCAGAAGGCTAGAGGTTCTTTGTGCGTCCTTGTGCGCGCGCTCGCGTGTGGAAAAACACCAGCTAGGCAGATTCAGCTGATTTCAAATTCTGACATCATCTGAGCTTCAGCTTCTTTGCTCGAGGGCCTTTATACTCAAATAACCTTGGTATCTGCGTTATACAGTATGCAGAAATATCCTCTATATATAGAGAGAGATATAAAAGACAACGCAAGCGAACATTTGGAGCTTAAAATACTTCAAAGTCCTGACAGATCAATGCAGCATTGAAACCCAATCAACAAAAATAAGAGTCAGAAATAGTTTATCTGATAGTGAGATCTAATCGAGGTCAGCCGGCAGCAAACAGGCATCATGAGAAGAATTTCAAGAGATCAATACGGAATTCTTCTGTGAACTCACAGTGGAGCCGCGCAGCTTAGAGGACCTTGATAAACTGGATCACGGTTGGCGGAAAAAAAAGAGGGTTTTAATTAATGAAGTAGGTGATGATCAAATGATGATGCAAACCTTTTAAAGAGCCGCAGCTTCCAGTAGTGTGTATGAGTGTGTGTGTGTGTGACAGTGAGTGATTTAAGTAAAGTGACATGATATGAGCCGTTACTGATCCACAAAGACTATAAACTTTAACAGAGTCTTAATTTTATAGAAGGCTGAGGTTCATTTGTTTCCTGGAAGTTAATGGGATCAGGTATCAGCTCCACTCAAGAGAGAGCATCGAAATTAAATATTTATAGAAAAAGAGGTTTCACCATCAATATGCAAATTCAATTATGTCAGATTCCTAATTCATTTCCTGCTTCCACTGAGCACGTGGACGTGACGGACAGAACTAACTATTGAACCTGCTGCTTTTGGGACTTTGTTCCCTGTTTACCTGGCTCTAAGAAAAATAGATGCCCGCAAAAAAAAACCCAATTGATATCCTTGGCTTTAAAGCAGAACAAGGTTACTGTCTGGACATTTGATGCAACCTTGACTGCACCTATGCCTCGAAGCCGTCGGTTCTTTGCAAATTTGAAAATAACAGCGTGCCCTGAGGATGGAGCAGACAGATGATTTCGGGGCGGCGGCTGTTGGCACCGAGGAGGAGGTGAAGGGGGCAGTGGGCGGCGACGGTGGCACAGTGAGCGAGGGAAGGGGCGGGTCTGCAGGTTACCTGAGCGTGGAGCGAGGAGGGGTAGGTGAAAGCGGGTGGGAGGGCCGGCGACAGCTCCGCCGGGTACAGTGGGTATGACGCCCACACGTCTGGGCTGCTGGGATATAGAGCAGGCACTGTGAGCTCATCTGTGGAAAGAAGAAGAGGAGGAGTGGAGTGAGGAGAGTGGCCCGTGGATGGGTGGGTGGCTCAGGTGGAGGAGGTGGTGGAGGTGGTGGTGCGCTACAGCTGAGTGTTAATGATCTCAAGTCGCTTCCTCTCATTTAATTTCTTGAATTCAACGCCAAATAAAGGAAAAGGAAACCATATTATTTTGAAAAAGGCTTTTGACTTAGCATACATTTTTAACGTGCAAGAATAGAAACCTTAAAAAGGCGGCAATTCATTGTCACCATATCTGACAAATGAGAGGAAACCATCTCTGATGTGATGATTTACTCAGTGTCGGGTGTAGAGGGACGGTGAAACAGAGCAGAGTGCACGAGTGAAGAGATCGATGACGGTGCAGAGTGGAGTGTGCGGACGCGGTGAAAACAACAAAAGGAACTCACTGGAGAAACATCTCACTGCTGTAAAAATTTAAGGAGCTTTTTCCCCCCCTTTGCTTTCTGTGTCCTGGTAAATGTTTATCTAAGCATGGACAGAAACATGCCTGATTGAAACATCTCTTATCGGGAAATGACAGCAATTTCACTCCTGGTGATTACGTCATGGTTACATTAATCGTTTCCTTCCATTTTCCACTGGGGCCTTGAGTACACACCCTTTCTCTGGCACACACACACACACACACACAAAAAAAAAGATCCGAGATAAGAGCAGTTTGGTAATTCAGGAAGAATGTACAGCCACAGCTGGCCCATGTTCAACTATCAATCGCTGATTCTCACAGAATCCTTACACGCTTGGAAAAATATTTAACTAAGCTGGACAAGAGGCTACAGAGGTACATTACACACACAGTCAAAGGCCTTGACATAGTGAACATGCACTGTTGATCTAATAGGGGACTTGTATCTTTGAGGAGAGGGGGGCTCTAAACACGTGAACCCATTACGCCAACAGTGCCCCATGCCTTTCTGGTGCCAGAGAGAGGAGTCATTATCAAGAGTGCACAGGATGACAGTGTTTCAGCGCGGAGCAAACGCACCATTAAAAGAAAAAAGAGAATCTACTTTTCAGTGATTAGAAGCCAAGTTGGTCTCCATTTTTCACGGACACAGCTGAAGCACAAACACTCTATTAATGCACAGCAAGAAAAAAAAAATCCTAAAAGGAACCAGCTGTCCAGTCAGCTCCAACAAGTGACGCCAATGTCCAAAGGAAGCAGCAGCAGAAGAACAGACGAAAAGAAAAAGTTAAGACGAGCTCGGGGACATAGAACTCACATGGGTCTCTGCTGATGAACTGTGGCCCGGGGCTCTGCTGGGAAGGAGGGGGGTTGGGAGTGCCAACCAGCTTGTTCTTGGCCATCTTGGTGTTGGCCTTGGCGAACTCCAGCCGCAGGGTCTGGGGGATTTCCGGATCAAACCTGACCCCCTGAGATCGAATGGAAAGATGCATCAGCAAAGCTTCTCCATGTTTAAATATTGCACTTTTGAAACACCGAGGTGGGCATCGTTATTCATGGATCAAAATAACCTCCCTGAACGTGGAGATACGAACACTTCCACTTGTTTATTTTACTGCCGTCGCTGTCATTTGTCACTGGATTTACGTGACTCATCTCTTGCAAAGAGAAACACACACTTGCTCGTGCTGCTGTCAAATATGATGAATGTGCATATTGTGGAGTTCTTAGAGGCCCTTTGTTTAACCAGATTAGGAGTCACTCAGTAGATAACTCAGCAGTGTTACACACTTGGTCACCAGCGCTTTGCTCCAGCAGCCATGCTTGGAGCGAGCCAGCGATTTTGTTCAGCGCTGAAGTGGCGACGCTATAAATAATAGAGAGCCATTGACAGATTTGCTGTCTTGTGCTTTGAAGTAATGATGAAGCAGACTAATTTAGAACACTAAGGAGTTTGTTAGCGCGCACATCTTCTGCTTTTGCATTCTCAGCCTTGTTGTGTGTTGTTTAAATGTCCGACGGGACCTCGCTGATATCTGGCATTGTCACTTTGTATACTTTTCATCTTTCACCAGTTCCCAGCAGACTTTGCTGCCAATATCTTGGCACTTGCTTTAGACTTTGAAGCTCGCTGTGAACGACTGGCTGTGGATTGCGGCGGTATTCTGTTTCACAACCCGATGACACAAGCCTGGCCGGAGCGTGATGTCATTTACACCACGAGCGGGCGGGCCACGTAATCTCATGACATCAAGTGCGATGCCAATCCAAAAACATAGCACCGCTCATGACGAGCCAGGCAAAGGTTGTTTGTCTCTCGGATCCACATCAAACATCTGAAAACGCGCCCTCGTCCAAATTTTTTTTTTCTTCTCAATTACTTTCGCCAGACAAAGGTCTTCTTCATCCCAAAAAACAAAGCTGCTATTTGTTTGCTTTGCTTGGAAGCAACAACGCCGGGAAGGAATTTTCGCCCGGCAACTATTAAAACCCTTTAATTAACCCCGTTTGATTGTCTGCGGAGAGGAGGAATAAAAACACGCAGGTCAGATCGATGGACGAGGAGAAGAAGTGGAGAGGAAAAAAAGTTCTCTGCGGCAGAGGAGCGAGAAGAGATGGGTTTCTCGGCTCGTCCCTGCAGGCTCGGGCAAAGCTGAGCTGAAACAAGCGAGGGATGACTCCTCTCATGAAGGAGAGGGAATTAACTGGGATTGCCTTGGCTCAGTGCTCTCGTAGCTTCTGCCAGTTGGGGCTGCGCGGGTATAATGAGGTACATGAATATAATGAGGCCTGAGTGCATCTCGGTTTGAACTGTGTGGAATCTTTACCTTGAGATGTGTTTAAGCTTCTTAGTACTGCCTTTGGACTTTTGCCTGCAACGTGTAGGTGCGCTAATGGTGCTTTAGTTATTTTAGAATTTATATACATGCCCTTGGTTTTTAGGAAATGTGCCGTTACCATAACCCCTTCCCAGCAGTTTTTCCCTCTTTCCCATGTTTCAATGTGCAGATAGATGTTTGCAAACTCTGCCTTATCTCCATATGACCCCTGGGACGCAGCTTTCCCCGAAAAACAAGTGCGCTGCTCAATTCTCAGCCCCGCTGAGCGATTCTATGGAAACAAGTCAGCCTATTGTTGGCTCATAATAAGATGATAATTTCTATCCTTTCTTCAACTCGCTGCTCCGCGTTTGATGCGCACCAATATCTCCACATCTGAAGGTTGACAGGTTCTTGCTCGCGTTGTCACAGTCTCACTTTTAGGGAGGATGATAATAAAAAAAAAAAAACCCAAAAAAAGGTCTTTTCTCCCAGACAATGAGATCAACAAGAACTTAAGATGCAAAATAGAATGGGCTGGTGTATACATAGACCAAACAATGGGAAAATAAAGCTGTGGGTTCATTAGTCTATCAGCGCTTTGTTTTAAGAGAGCTGAATAAAACCCTGAGGATGGTCAACGTTTAAGATTTGAATCGGCCTCATCAAGGCTTCCTCCCGAGCTTCTGATATAAGCGAGATTAAAAGTAAACCCCTGATCAATATCTTCTATTTATGTGGTGGTGCAAGAGCAGATTTTCCTCCTGACCTTGCAGGATCCACCGTAAAGCTTCAAGAAAAGCTGCTTTATTTACTCAGAAACATTCAGACATTCAGCATTTTCGAGCAGCCCTGCCACGTCTGTCTTCGCTACCTTTGCTCGGATGTAAGATATATAAGAAGATCTGGATCCCCCCCCCCCCCCATTATAAAATGCATGTGCACAGAAGGCAGAGCAATTTGATTCCGAGTCATCACAAGATCGAGGAGCGCTGAGCTGGTGCCGGAGAGGAGCACGGAGAGGGCATGACACTTACATTCAAGGCATTCTTAGCAGCCTCCGCCTCTGATCGACTGTCAAAGCTGACAAACCCCACCGGCTGGGGAGACAAGGAGACAGAACAAAAGGAAGAAACATGGTTTAGGGCAGAAGACTGAGTCTGCATTTCTGTCTGAGTGACATAGACATGTTGTTCTTTATACATTTTTTATCATACCCTCTCTCTCTCTCTCTCTCTCTCTCTCTCTCTCGACCTGTTTATAAAGCCATGTTTTCAAGAGAAAAAGAGAGGAAGAGAAATAGAGGCTGGACGCTCACTTTGTATGAAGAGAGTTCATCATTCATCTCCCCTATGCCCAAATAGGGGCAATGGGAGTGAGAGTCTGAGAGGCTGGGGGGGTTGGGGGTGAAAAAGGAGAAGAAACAGACAGAGAAAAAGGAAGAAAAATGCAAAGGGGGGGTCTTGAGAATAAGAATTTCAGAGGTTAAAGGTGAGTACATACAAAAAGGAGAAAGTGAAGCAAGACATGGACATAGTTGGACTCCTCCAGCGGCCCCAACACGTCCGTGTTCACTTGCTTTGTATTCCTGTGGCATTACTTTAGAGTCCACAGTCGTAAAGGTGAGAGAGAGCGAGAGAGAGAGAGAGAGAGGGCGGAAAAAAAACAACGACAAAGGCTGCCGCCGGTTTGGGTCGTCGGATTTCTGACTCGATGCTGCAGATGTGATCTAAGAATACACATTTCTGCGGAGCACGTCTGTGTGGATGGGGACATTAGGAGGTGGGGGCGGCGGTGGAGAAAGTGAAATCGCTAAACATGTTGCTCCCGGGAGGTTGCACTGCTGCATGTGATCTGCAAAAAGCTGTTCAAGGGTTATGGGAATTTTGAACAAGTACCGTGGAGGAAGGAGGAGGGGAGAAAAAGAAAACATACACACAGACAAAAAAAAAAGTCGGACTAAGTGAAGACGTCAGGCAGCGGAAAGCGTAGCGAGAATATAAATAGAAGGGGCCTGAGATGTGGCTCTTGCTATATAAGGAGATGGCCGCGTGTTCTCCTGACTGGAAGGGAGAGCGGGATCGATGTATTTACAATGCCACTGTCATTGTACGGAGGGGAGTCGCTGTAAACACAGCCTGAGGGATGGCGTGCCGCCCCTACGCCGCCAGACCCGGCGAACACAAGCATCAGCTGACGTTTGCCACAGCAATTATTATGAAACTGCGGGTGGATGCCAGCGAGAGGCCAAAGTGCACGGAGAGTTGCTGAGTGCGTCTCGTATTCATTAAACAGGCAGAAAAGGCTGTCACAATCACATTTGTCACATTGTGAAATTAGGATTAGTGTAGGTTAAAGGTCACCCCAGGACTAAACTGTGAAGATCAGCATAGATGCCAAATAAAATCACCTATAAATGACTAATTAAAACCAAAATTACTGGAAATTTTACTTTCCACTTTTAAAAAATTACTAAAATGATAAAAAAACATACAATCTGATTTTACCTGCACTGATGAGTGTTTCACTATCAAGATCCTTTTGTGCTTACGTCAGCAGTATCATACTCTACTCTAGTGCATTATGCTCAGCCCATTCACTGTAAATCTCCTTAAACCTTTCTAATGAGCATGTCATGTCTTTGTGGGAAACGGTGTAATGTGCTAATAAGTACAGTGACATGCAGCTAAATTGCTTTACTCTGGATGTGGACACCTGCCAGCTGAGCTCATTTTCAGCCCCGCGCCCCCCGAGGCGGGAAAAAAAAACTCCACCGTCAGTACCGCTTTTGTCAAACACGCTCACTTTGACACCTCAAAATTCTTTTCAATCTCCGTTCCCATTCCGGCGCGTCCCCACAGAGTTGACTGTCTGTGACTACAAGCGTACTGCGCCACTGCCAAAGGCAAGTTAGTGCAACACTTTCTCCCATTCCCTCCTCCAAATCCTTTTTTTTTACCCTATTCCAGGTACATCCTTGACTAAAGGTGCTAATCCATCATCGTCCGCAAGGTGTTAACAGAGGGAGAGAAGAGAGGGGACGAAGGTGAGACAAAAGAATTGAATGTGTTGATGAGCGTCAAGCAAACAGTAGCAGAGTGATGAGAGAGGGAGAGTTTGAATAGAAAAAGAGCGCTCGGAGTTGAGCAGCTTACCTGTTTGGAGGTGAGTTTTATCAAGGAGCCTTCATAACCCTGAAACCAAGAGAGACAGTGTTGGAGTTAAGTTGTCTTGTGGTTCCACACATGCTGGCATTCCATCCCTGTAGGTAAAGATGTTGCAGTAATCTCGGTAAAAGATTCTGGGCTGCGAGCAGATGTCTGCACAGTGGCCCATGTGCACCCTCTAGGACGTGGGTGGATGATGACATTATTAAAATTCTTTCTTGGGGGATCCCTGCACAAAGTCTTCAGGAAATGGATTACGCAGTTTTCATGTAAACCTTCCAATTAACAACAAACAAATGCAGAACTAAACTTTTTTTGACATTTGCTGAGTCACAGTTGATGGGTCAAAGGTCACATATGAAGACCACATGAACTGGATTGTCACGTCTTAGCCACTTAATTGAGATTTACAACTTTCAAGATCGAAACTCAGAGAGAGAGAGTGCAGCATAATCTAAGAGTAGGATTAGATGCATAGCAACTGTCCCATTATTCACTTTAATAGTAGTGCTGCCCCCCCCTCCCCTCTCCCCTCCATTAAAGTGCATTATTCCATTATTTTGACAAGGCCAAAAAGTGCATCACTTACGCGCCTTCACCTGAGCTCACAGCCAGGGTTGTTTGCGTTGTGACAACTTGAAGATTCCAAGTCGAAGCAAAAAAAAAAAGCTTTGTTTTTGTATCACAGGCACCCGGACGGTATTTTCCATGACACACACTCACACACACACACACACACAAGCTTCCCATGGATCAAGACGTGATTGAACCTCAGCTCCAGGAACACGAGACACTTGAACCTCGCACGAGAGTTTCCATTGCCATTTATTTCATCACCATTAATGGAGGTCCCATTGACTGCATGGAAAGACGGCTGCTAAAAATAGCCGCCGGTCCATCCATTTAAAAACATACAAACATACCTTAAATGGTCTGAACAGGAGATAGAGCTCCCGCGGCTTGATATCCAGAGGTAGTCCACTGACAAATAGCGTTCGGACCTGGGAAAGACAAGAACGAGAGATCATGTATTTTTCATTAACCTCCACAGGTTATAAATAGCTGCCTTGCATACCTGACAGTAAAAGATGAGGTTGTGTGGGAAAAGGACCCTGGGTTGATTTGACAGGGAAAGATAGTGATAGGGATACCTGAGCTCGACAAACACTCACACACCTCATCATACCTTTTCCACACCCGCTGCTTTGTGCTCTCCTGTGTAATCTATAGCCGGCTGCGTTTTATGGCCACCTCCCCTCAGAGCACTAGCCTCTGTTTTACATCTGAACTTTTCAACTTGCAACCGGCGCTGGCGTTGCTGGGGGATTACAGCGTATATGTTAGCTGAGGCAGAGCTAAGGAACATTTGAGAGAGAGAAGGTGAACAACCCACAGGGGGAGTAGTAACTCCGATGTGCTTTAAGACGAGGAAGTGATTTTTAAATTATATTATTTGAGAAGTCAAATTAATGTCGGGTAAAGGCACTGAATGTACTCCAGTACATCTATTATAATAGCTTTATTTTTAAAATGTATAGGAACGCAGTTTTTTAATTCATACAACCTCTTCCATGTGCTGCTGAGAGAAAAGATAAACTTGAAATATTGCTTTGGAAACTATGGGGAGAATGTACACGAGAGCTCACTACACATTTACTGAGGTCCATAAACTCAAAGTGAGGCAAGTTGAGCAACATATGTTTTTATGTCTTGATGTAAAAGGAAAAAAAAAAAAAAAGGCATCGACCATCATTCAAGTATCTGCCCGTCAACCTGACGAGACAATTTTCCATCCATGAATCAGCACCTCGTCATTTAATCTGCAAAAAACACGATTGTAAAACCCTGCACAACACATACCACTGCTCCAGAGCTCAAACGCTGTGTGTGCATGCACGTGCATTTTGACAACAGCTCTGGCTTCCTACTTAATGCACTATACTTGAGTGGTATTGATCCCTCTCGTCTCGCTCTCAGCACTAAAATGAATAAAGGTACGTCCCTAATTTTATTCCCCCAGACTCATAATGGCGAGTGGCATTTCTGCCACTTCTTTAGTAAACAGGCCAAAAATGTCAATCTGAGCTTTCACCTCCTATTTCTGCAGCATCACACCTTAAAATCACGCGACTGTCAAACACTGGCGTGTCTACAAAAAAAAAAAAAAAGTCTAGTGTGTGAACAGCGGTGCTTCTTTCCACACATGCACGCGCGCTTGCAGCAGGGCGAGCATTTTTAGTTAACACAGCACTGGAGGTGCTGAGACGTCCTGTCACAGCTCACGAGCCCAGATCTGGTTGCGATTAGGAGGAGAGAGAGAGAGAGGGAGCGAAAAGAAACAGGGAAATTCTATTTGTTGCATGTAATTGCAGATGTCTGTGCTTAATATAAGGAAAGAGTTGTTAACAAGAGTATTTATTACTATAAACTACATGTGTCTCCCATTAACGCAGCAGCTTCGTGTTACTTCTTACCTAGTAAAAGCTGAAGAGAACAATGTAAAATAATATTTTCTCACCGATGTAGTGCTGCTAAGATAACCGTGGAAGACAGGAAGCAGCAGATAACATTTTAAGAAATGCAGTGTATATATATGGATCTATGTATATATATATATAGAGAGAGGGACTTATCACACCTCCTACTTGGAATTATCACCTCATTAAACTTGGCTTGCTACAGGAAAATAATTGCTTTAATTCACAGGAGACTTCAAAATTTAAACAATAGACCGTGGGCATCAAATGGCTCCACCCTGCCCAATCAAATCCCACACTGTAGCAGCGGATTTAGACGAATAATGTAGTTATTTATTGAATAATCGGAATCTATTTAAGGACGATCTTATAACAGAACCGTTAGCATTGTGCATAGATAAGATTCAGAGCTCCCAGATTTATTAGATAGTGGATTCTCCGGGGACAAAGGAGCTGCTGAACTAACACTACACCTCATTCCCACATGTAACCTGATACGCACCAGTGATGCCAAAGGCAGAGCACCACACAAACAAAGCAGCTTAGCAACTGAGAGGGGGGGTGAGCAATAGCTGGTGAGTGCCATACCGACCCCCCCCCCCAACAAAAAAACAAAAAAACAAAAGAATTCTCACCTCCGACTTTAGCAGCTTAGCAACTGAGAGGGGGGGTGAGCAATAGCTGGTGAGTGCCATACCGACCCCCCCCCCCAACAAAAAAACAAAAAAACAAAAGAATTCTCACCTCCGACTTTCTCACCTTCACTCTTATCTTATCGTATTTTATCTGAGCTGAGCCGGACCCTGCAGGGGCCATCGCTGGGCTCTGTCTCTGGCAGATCTGATTAAACAAACTCTATTGAGGACCACCTTATATGGAGGTGCACGGGAACAAAGAGTCACAACAGGACGGTATCAGCCAGACACGAGCGAGGCCCGTCACTGACAGCTGCTCGGCCTGATAAAACTAACGTGTGCTTGTGCGTGTGTGTGTGTTTGAGATGTTCAGAACACGAGTGCTGCTGAATCTTCAGATCCAAGAAGCTGCTTAAGGAGTTGACAGGGACAGGTTTTGTTTTCATCGCTGTTTTATGGGAAGAATTCCCGATGAAGCTACCAGAGGAAATAGACCTGCTGCCGTTCAGATGACAGATTTATATCTCCCACTGAATCACTGCTGCGCAAACATTCAGCCTCTAACTTTTCATTTAAATAATGATTTACTTCCAGCTTAAAGCATGTCTACTAAATCTTACTTCTTGACATTTCTCCGACTTTAACATTTGGTTGGCAAACAATTTCAGAAAATCATCTCTCCTTCCCTTCCTTGCCCAAACTATCAAAGACCTCATCTTTGATTTAGCTCTCATGGGCCTGACGGACACACTGGAAATGGAAAAGTTCAGTTGAGCTAAACACACATAAACACCAGGCCCTCTGCACGCTCAGAACAATGGGACATTCTTGGCCGTGTCCGACCCCATTCCTGAGACTTCCTGACGTCAGCTGTTGTGATATATGATCGCTTCGCCCCGCGTGTCCGCCGGTGAGGAGCTGACTGCACATGCCACGTTCGGGATGATTCACGGGCAAAATGTGTCAACAGACATCTGCTCGCGATTGCAGTATCGGTCTTTATTGACGCTGCTTTGGGACCAGCTCCAGCAGACAGAGAGTTAGAAGTCGGACGCCACCAGGTGAAGTGAGACCTTTAAGTTCTCAGGATGTAGTAAACTCATCTGCAGATCAGGCCGAGGGCTGGGCAGATTCATAAAAGCAAAGATTAACCCGTAGCCTCTGCATTATTAGGTTTTAGAGACATTGTTTTACTGGCTCCCTGTGAGTCGCATACCTGCATTTCCATAGTGCTGAGTGGCCTTTGAATCATTGACCATTTATGGCGTGCTCGCACACCGGCACGCACGCAGGCTCCGATCAAAAACAGCAGTCCCTACCTACCACAAACCAGCTGAGTACTTCAGTACAACCGGCGTACCAGTGCGGTATCCTGGCAACGCCTTGGCGCAGGCACAGCAGAGAGTGGAGCCCCGGGCCAAAAACATCAGATCCTATTAAGGCCACTTCTGCAGCAAGTCCCAGGAGATCAATGCACCTCTAATCAGAGGTCTGCGACTCCACCATCCCCAGATGAGGTCATCACCCTATTGATACTCTATTATTGCACCTTGCAGGTTTTCTGGTGCCACCCTGAGTTTGTGAAAGGAGGTGGGAGGGGCAGGAGGTGTGTGCTCACAACACGGCTCGGTAAAGGATCAGTCCGGTTTATAAGCAGCTTGGCTCTGATTTTGGTCTCGGGCGTTTCAATTTTATCTATAAAGTATGAAGCATCATTAGTGCAAATTACTTTGTTTTTCTTGTTTTACCAACAGCTGTCAACCCCAAATATTATTTTTTAAAAGCTATAAATGTGCTACAAATGAAAAGCTGGAACCAAAGGCTAGTCAGGATTATTCCTGGAATTGGGACAATTACCAGTTATCAACAACCAGTTGATTTGGATGTTTACAATGAACAATGTGGGCATTAATGAAACTTTATTTCCTCCAAATAAATTTGCCTAACTTTGAAGTTCGTGTCATCACTTGACAGCTCAGGGTGCCTGCTCTGCTGGACATGTTTTACGATGTTGCTGTTGTCAAAGTCTGAGCTGCAACGGACTGAAGTCACCCGCCAAATGAGCCATATGAAAGAGATGGAAATAACACAAGGATGACACACTGGGCCAAAGCATCTGGTATTAAAACTATCAAAGAACACAGAATCACTTAAGAAAAAGAAATCTGACTCGAGGCAAAGTGACTGGCCACGTGCCACGAAGCTCTAATGGACGAAGCCGTAACTGAAGGCTTTAACAACAACCGACTGGAACTCCGCGCATTTAAATGTTGAAAACGTCTCCATCTCCAACTCATTCATGTGCCATTTCTATTCAGCTCGCCCAAGTCGTAAAATTAGTTTCAGCGATCGCCTCAAATGCCTCGGACCCGCCCAGCTGTTTGACCTTTTCGGGTATTCGCTTGTAATTTCACTGAGTACTTTTTTGACTGTTGCTTTTCCGGCTGAAATGAGGGACATGACCTTGCACGATGATGGCTATGTGCTTCTTTCTTCCTCCCTGTGTGTGTGTATGTGTGCGTGTGTGTGTTCCACAGCTGAGTTAATAAACACAGGTCCTTTAAGACAGATGTAGCAGGACACAGGTGTCACCTTGAAGCCTGGAGAGGGAGGATACAGTATCCGGGGCCCATTGTGGAGCACGAGTGTACGCAACAATGCTGCAATTACCTGCATATGAAAAAAAAAAAAAAAAAAGCTCACTCCTGGCATGCCCACGACAGTTGCTTTCAAGTTCCCGTGCACTAGTCTCTGTTCACTGTGACCGAGCTACAATCAAAGTCTACCCATAAGCCCGTGTGAGCTCAGGGCGAGCAGAGTTCGCTTGCATCATTTGAGCGCCACGTTAATAAAAAAAAAAAAAAAAAAAAGCAGCAGTCGAGCTGACAAGACTCCCACACTTCTCTGCCAACTTTGAGTTGTCACTGCTCTGAGTTGGCATCGCCCCGCTTCATCCTCACAAGGTTGTTCTTCTCCTCCCCTCTTCGTCTTCCATATTGGAGAATGTGAAGAGTGAGACCGACCAGAGAGGTGTCAAACTACCATAAATGGATGGCTCCATTTGTCTGTTAATAATCAGGCTTCAAAGGGTCAAGTTTCACATCTAGGGTCGGGGGGGGGGGGTCACAGGTTAAGCCACTGGTTATTGTGCGGGTCAGGGGTTAACTGTGAAGTTGAGCACACTCCTGACGTCACGGCAGCGCTACAGGCCGAGCGTCTTTGTTTTTCTCCCTCTCTCTGACTCCCACAAGTGCTTTTGAGCAACAAGTACAGCCCTGTAAGGGTCTGTAAATGTTCCAACAGGTTAACCTTTAAAAGACATTTAAAACAAATGACCTCGGAAAACCGGGAGAGCGCCCACTTCACTGTGTTTTTCCCTCTCTTGCTCACTGACTGGTCTCTCCCTCCTCCTCCTCCTCCTCCCTCCGATGAAACGCATGTGCTCATCCGCCGTCTCCGACCTGAACAAAACAAGGCCTTAAGGTGTCATTCGGGTGACATGCGGGAGATAAGACCCATTCACGGGGTGTCAGCGACGCAGCAGCTCCACTGCTTGGATGTCAGATCAGAGTCCGTCATAATCTTTCATGCCTGTTTGCTCTCCTCTTCTCGTTCTCTTATCTGATGAGTCTCGAAGAATGGGCTTAACATTCCGACGTGTTCATTAACGTAAACTGATCTGCCAAGTCCATGTCGACCTCTCCTGTGCTCTTTGTTTCCAAGTGGGCAACTTTTTTTTTTTTTTTAAGTTGGGTGGGCAGAAGGTTAAAGTGTAAGGTGAAAAAAAAAAAAAAAAAAACACAGTGAATACTCATTTTTTCTCTGTGTGACCAGGAAGAAAATGCTCCTCACAGCTGTATTAATTTGTTATCTGTTCATAAACCAATAAATGTGACATCATTTTAATAAGAGCTAGTAAAAAAAAAAATCCTCATGAGGAATTCCAATAGCTCTGACACTGCTGACTTGATCTGGAACATTCATCCGAGAACTACGCAAATGGTTTTAATAATAAACAATTCAATTAAAATATAATCATATGTTCATAGCCGGGGCCACAGACTCTTTGATTTAGCTTCATAACCAAAGACACTGGTTTGTCTGTAGGATCTGTTCTTTAGTTTTTAAATATGAAACAAAATGTTTATTGGTGGCTAACATTCAATTTATTGCTCTCTGCCCCAGTCAACTGCTCTCGACTCTCATTCTCTGCGTTTCCGTTCCGCCTGGCTCGCCACCGACTTCCTTCCCATGACCATAAACGGCCGCTCCGCTCAGAAATGTCAGGGTCAGGCTTTCAACGTATGGGCCGATAAGGGCTGTGGAACGAGTGGCTACTGGGACTAAAATGGGTGCGAGATAGAGAAAGAAAGAAAGAAAGGGAGGCAGGGCAGGATGAAAAAAGAAGGGAGGGGGAGGAAAGAGGAGAGGTGGAGAGGCAAAATTATAAACAGTGCCAGGGTGGAGGGAGAAGAAAAGAGGGGGTGAGGAAACAAGATAAAGGGTGGGACGTAGGAGCGGCGTGGAGGAGGAAACGGAGGGGAAAGGAGATAAAAGTGGGGAGAAGGAGGAGAAGAAGGGGAGGAGTACGGGGCTGTTGGAGAAAAGAAGAGGCAAATTAAAATAAAGGATGTAAAATAAGCACGCAGGAGGGTGCAAAGAGAGACGGAGCCCACAGTAAGGTGGATAATTATAGCTTGTGTGTTAGCAATAGTAAGCAGAGGTGACTGACACAAGCTCATAAATACAGTGCGACAAAGCAGGACAAGATGGCTGACGCTGTCGAGCCACAAGCTCACACTTCCCTCAACTCGAGCATCATTAGTTACAAAGCAAAGTCGACAACCGAGGCCTTTTAAGGATCGGGCTTCACGTAAGAAGCTTTCTCCTCAGTCCTGATCACTTTATTTTTGTTTATTCAAATGCATCGTACAATTCTTTAAACGCCGTCTCTCTCTATTTTATTTATTTTTTTTGCTTCTCACAACTGTTTTTAAAAGGCTTCTTTTGCCAGCCGCTCCTGACGCTAAGCCTTGTTGTTGTCTTTTCAAATACCTCTTGTCGCACAGCTGACAAATGGCTAAGATAAGATGACAATTCCCCTGGTGCTTTTATAAATAAACTCCAACCTATCAGAGGGGCAGACGGGACAGGGTTTGACTGTGGGAGCAGTATGGAAGGGGCGTGTGATGCCTTTATCAACGTATGCTTGCATTTTCACAAGAATACTGCAGAGTCTTAATCTAGAATAAATCTAAAATGTGGATCCTCTCCCAACAATCCGTGGCGCTTTTCGCATTTTCCTTTTTTCGCCCCTCTCACGGCCACTTTACCTTCGGAGGCTCCCCCTACGATGGCGTTTCATGTCACAGAGCGTTAACATATCTGCGTGCCCTTTTCATAGATACATGCACATGGGTGGGCCGCACACACACACACACGTGCCACCGCTACCGCCGCAGACTGGCGTGGCCCCCCCCCCCCTTCGCTTTACAGTGCCTCTCCAGCAGCGGAGCACCCCCAGCTACGTCTCTTAATGGAAAAGGTCACGCTGGCCACATGACCTGTTATTTGAGGAGGACCCCAGTGGATCCTGGGGAAGCAAGCGAAGCACAATCCGAATAACACGCCGGGGAAGACACGGCGCATTTGCTGAACCCCTTGCTCGAGCGATATTGTGTTTCTCTTTGGGCGCTCGTAAATATCCACTTACGCGTTTATGGTCGGCCAAGAACTACAATCAACAGATGTCTGACAAGGTTGAAACTGCCCCCGCTGTGTTAGAGTGCAACATCCACTGACTGGGTTTCTGGACGCAAAGCATAGTTTTAGTTTGTAAGAGGAAAAAATAAAAGCGTCAACACCCTGAGATCAGTCGCGAAAATCAGGTGCGGTTTGGTGGCGGACCTCCAGCGTTGGGAAAGCTGGGAAGGCCTCAACTTAAGCAAACATGAGTTGACTTAAAGGAAATTGACAGCTAAGAGGTTAAAGGTCAAGCTCAGTCGGGTGACTGGGTTAGCCGTGATGCATTCCATCTACTCACTGCCTGTCTTCACCGGATACCGTTCCCTGCTCTCTTTACAGCACAGACTCAGCCAGCAGACAATAAAATCAATCTTAAAGTCCTTATTAATTAAACCTGATTTGATTGTTGTTTGTGTAAAATACCATCATCTGACCCCCAATGCTCCCGAAGATATTAAATTAAAGATGACACAAGAATCATTTGTTTGAGATTCCAGGAGAGAAAATATGTCTGTTTTCACGAGATAAATGACCGGAATGATGAATCAAACAAATGCAATGTCGAATTAATTACATTCTGAGCCCCGGCTCCTGATAAATCTGCTGTTCTTGATTTATAGTTTGGATTAAAGTGACCTTTTCAGAGAGTTTTCTTTCTCCAGCTACTAATCCAGGAGCCAAAGACTTTTTCTGTTTGACGAATACATTTCAAATAATTTCCATCTGCTAATCGATGAATCAATCAATTATCGAGGCACTAAAAAAGTAAACACACTCTCAGCGTGACTTTGTTGAACTGGGTTCGCTTCCCTCATTGCATGCACTCTGTCATGATAGGTTACCTTCCTGATAACACAAACACGGCTGGAATGTGTCACCTCTCCACAGGCTTCGCGACTGTACTCCGCATCACTGTCTCTGTAGCTCAAGAGGAACAAAACCTGCTTTAAAAAGACACACATCGACTTCTTCAATTCACTTTTCTAGAAAATCGAATCTACCCTCCAGCTCCTCTGGTTCCATACAAGGTCTGGAATCTGGTCACAACATATCTTTGGCATCTGCCGCGCAAGAGGCGGTATGTCACCTCCGCTGCATCGGTGGCCGCTGAGTGCCGCAGAATGTGAGAGCATCCAGAACACCCGATAATGGAGCTTTATCAAACCAGCACGCAAGATTAGACGCTGCCCTGGAGTGAGACCTGCATACCTCCTCTGCAACAAGACCATGTTTGGCGAGCACTGGTCCACGGAAAATAAACATTCAGCATCATCGGGCTTCGGTGAAATGCTGACGATGACGTGCGAGTTTGAGCAACGAAGCAGGCATGGGAAGCCGAGCTCGCCACGGCGCTTTACCGGCGCGAATCAGTGATCCATTGAGTCGCTGCTGTTGTTCAGCATGTGAGAGTCACACCAGCAGGGTTGTTAAACTTTGACTCTCGTAAGGTCATACTTTATGGTGACTTTGGCGTTAAGAACAAAGAACAAAGCTGCTTGGCATTTTCACGTTTAGTGCCCTTGACAGGGGGGGGAACTTTGTAGATGCTCCTGGGCAGGAGTCACGATGAGGGACCGTGGGTACGAGACGCAAACACGAAAGCTGCACACAACATGTCCAATTAGTCACTCAACATGTCCCACGTCTGTGCAAATCAGACGACAAGTGTTGATGAGTCAACTCTCACGTTCTTGAGTCATGGGGGGAAAAAGTGCAAGTCATACACAGCGATTAGTCACATTATCCTCCGTCTCGTGTTTTTGTGTGAATCTCCACACCCGACTGCAAAAGTGTGCGAGTGCACGATTGCACCTATTAACACCTGCACGCATACGTGCATGTTCCGTCTCCTGAAAACTCGCCGCTCCCCTCGCGCCCCATTACCGAAGCATTACACCGAAGACAAAACGTTGACGTCTGACGATTTAAGGCTTCCAAACATCTCCAGCATCATTAGATTCCTCTGGTCATTACTCTCCGTGTCTGCCTTCTACCCCACAGAAGAGGTCGTTCTAGTTTCCCCTGCTTGTGCACATCACAGAATTCAAAACGGCTTAACGTAGATATGTAGAACACTTATTACATTTCTGTGTTAGTCTTCTTGTTCTTTTAAGTAAATCGATGCATGTCTGGTTTATGAAATGTCAGACAATAAGAGTCCCAGCCTCAGATGCGTTTGGATGCAAATTTTGCCCGAGAACTCATCCATAAGGAAAAAGTGCTCAGTCGAATAAAACCAAAAAACACAAAGGAGCAGAAAATCCTCACATCGGCGTTCAATCATTAGATATTGTGCATTTCTGCCTAGAAAGGGACTTATATGAAAGTCAGCTGCCTCAGTTCACTAAGTGATCACTTAACTGAATTACCGTACGCTGTGCTGAGTGATGCATTATTAGCCGGTAAAGAGAAATTCATCAGATAATCATCTTTGGTTGAAATGGTGTGGAGCCCTCTCTCTCTCTCCTCCAGCTAAAGCAAAGAGGTTGAACCCTGTGGTGCAGAAACAATGTGTTGATGAATCGATCAACAGCAAACTACTGACAGTTATGAATCACTGACGCCTTCCCTGAGCAAACAAATGCACAATTGTCGGTTCCAGCCTGACGAACGTGAGCTCTAGATACTTTCTCGCTGTAGCTGCTGGTTTTAGACGTGCACTGAGGCCTGGGGAACTTAAAACTGAAACTCTCCATAAACTTTCACAGAGTTCAGTATTTGAATCTCTCATCTGTGCGGTGGTACAGTTACTCCTCGCACCCACAGTAACCTCAGCGGTGGACCAAATATGGTATTGCGTCAGGCCGGGGTTTGTTTGGCTATTCAGCTGAGAAATGACAAAAACAATATGCCGAGCCTTCATCCGGCAGCTCCAAGAGAAATATCTCATGTAGCCCTTCTTACATCACCTGGCCGTGGACGTGGTTTTGATCTGGAATATCTACGTGCCAACGAAAATCACCGCGCTGCAAAGCCCCGCTCCGAACTTATTTACCAAGAAGGCGATGTTTCGGATCACAGTTGTGCAATGTTTACAAAGGAGAACGGGAGGAGGAGGAGGGAGAAACTGGGCTTTTGTCCAGTGCGTTCGAGTCATTTTCACCAGAAACTAAACGGATTACGTCACATTTCCTTATGGACAAACAATATTTTGCCGCGTTTGGACGTAATTAAGTTACATTCGTACGGCGGGGCTCCTCTTGCTCGACTGTAATGCAGCGTGTGTGGGTTAAAAAGCCTTATTGCCAATGTGTTGCAGCAACACTGGTTGTTTGAACTTCAATTGCTCCCTCAGCTTCACTGAAAACTAATTTGCCCTGGCTCAGAATTCCCTCTACCACTGCTACTCAGTGCTGTGTGCAGTCTGGCTTTATGGTACAGTAAAGCCAAAGACTGGTAACACTTAAGTCCCGAGAAAGTTGTGATTCTCCTCGTTGGCACCCAGAGCTACTCAGGAACTACATTAGAACACATGCAGCACTACTTTCAGCTTGGTTTAGAAACAGAGCTCAGCTTGAGTTCAGTGTGAGTGAGGTATAGAACACAATGAACGGAAGGGCTGGACAATCAAACAATGTCAAGGTTGATGGCAATTCAATTGCATCAATATCAAATCACATGAGGGACAGAGACACAACAATGTGTCTTTAGCTCAAATGCACCGAGGGGCAAAAATCAAACTTTAAAAACATCATCATCATAAATATGGATTTGAGTTCATGCGTGTCATCTTAATCCCCTCACAAGCAAAAATGTAAAGTTAAATATCACAAACTGAATAATCTTCATTTTTTTCCCCATTTAAAAATATTGATTCAATAAGAATAAACACATCTAAGGTGATAATCATCAATATTACGATTTTTTTTATTATTATTTATGTTATCCCCTCAGAAGCGCGAGGTGTAAATATAATATTATCTGTTATTGGTTTGGCTTCACCCAAACAATCAACTTCTCCGGGCTGCAGCAACTATGGGGACATTGCAAAGACCCTACAGGGGACACCTGATTGGGATTTGTCTCTGGTCTCCTCACATACCTCCTCCTCGTGGTTGGTGAATTCACTCTGCTCGTTCTCCTTCTCGGTTTTGTTGCTGTTCATTCTGCCTCTGTCACTTACACCTGCACCGTCTTCTTCTTCTTCTTCTTCTGCGTCTGCTTCGCTCGTCGCCTTTCGCTTCTGCGTCTTCTTCCTCTTCACCTCCTCCAGGACCGAAACGGTGTCTGCTTTTGTTTTTTTTTCAGAAAAGAAGAGGAGGAGGAGGAGGACAGACAACAGTCCGCGTGCGGCCGCTGTCCCACAGATCCGAGCTTCTTATCTTCTTCTTCTTCCTCCTCTTTAGTTTGGCGACATGGAGGATGGAAGGAAGCTGATCTTTAATGGAGGAGGAGGAGGATGAAAGTCAGCGCCGTGTCTCTGGCAGATATTCCTCAGTGGTTCCCTGGGAAAGGCTGCTCCGGCTCTCGTCTGTGTTCCCTGAATGAAACACGGGAAATGTTCGGTGCTAACTTCTCTGCCCGTCTCCACGTGAGAGGGGAGGGCGGGGTGGAGGACAGAGGAGGGGTTTAAGGTGGAGAGGGATGGGATGGAGGGGAGGGGAGGGGTGGGGGGGGTGCACCGTCTGCTGCTGTTGCTGGGCTTCATCACGTTTCATGAAAAAAAAAAAGAAAGAAATAATAATAATAATAATAATAAAATCAGTCAGTTCATAGACACTCAGAGCAGGGCCGGAGCTAGAAGCCAGTGAGCTCAGGGGCACCAGGTCCCCCCTTATTAACCTTCTCTGTCTCTTAATTCATTATTTTAAACTACTACATGGAGCTTTATTCAAATGAGTCTAATAATTGATGCTAAAGGATGTTAACTGCACACATATGAAGGCATTTAACTGACCCACTTGTATAAAAAAAAACTTATTTGGCGCTCTCATTGTTTGTATTCAAACTTATTTTGGAAAGAAATGTTGTTTTATTCATCAGTATTTCCCTCAGTATGTACAAAGTCTGCTCAGTTTACTATA
The DNA here is from genome assembly GCA_016785235.1 of Pseudorhombus dupliciocellatus. Classification (NCBI taxonomy): domain Eukaryota; kingdom Metazoa; phylum Chordata; class Actinopteri; order Pleuronectiformes; family Paralichthyidae; genus Pseudorhombus; species Pseudorhombus dupliciocellatus. The sequence continues at coordinate 2,378,458 of JAFBJW010000098.1, forward strand.
AGTTAAGCTGTTTAAACTTTAACAAGCATTTCATGCTATCAGTTTCCATCATAAAGGCGACAGTCACAAGATGTTTTTTAACAAGCGCCGCACGCTCAGGGTTATTTCTCCATTCTTTCCCCGTCTCATCACCTGGAAACGTAGCGCTCAGCATAATTCATCATCAGTAACGACGCACAGAGCAGGGGACTCGGCCAATTATCAACCTGACTCAACAATGCATTTCCCTTGCCTGTGATGCAACAACTCAGGACAGAACTCAACACAGGTCATGAACTTCCTCCACATTAGCGGACAGACATATTATGTCCATAAACACATGGTGACACATCATGACTGACAGCTGAGACTGACCTGCCTGGTATTAGCAATGGGATGGCTTCATGTTTGCATACTGGGAGGAGAAAACACATGACTGCCTGCATCACTGTAAACATTTCTATCTTACTTTGTCTCCAAGGCTTTTAGAGGACCTGAGTTCCTTTCAGACATCACCGATAAGACCAAAGACAGGGCAGGATGTGCATGCAAAGAGTTACTGGAGCCAACACCTGCACATTGCTCAAGATTGGAATATGATGACAGGCTGCACTCATCCACTTTAAGCTCACCTAAGACAATTTGATTTATGATCTCCTCATGAGGAAACAGTCGGACCCTGGAGCTATGGAGGTGCATGTCTCAATCACAGTGGGGATGAGCAAACACTACAAAACTCCACTGGCACACCTATTATTGTCTCCAGAGCGGCGCAGGATGCAAAGCAGCCTTTAAAAGCGGCGATCAGGTGACAAGGCAGCCTTGAACACACAACATTTATTTTCAGCAACTGCTTCACTTTGTGTTTTTTTTTTTTTTCTCTTTCTTTCTTTTTTTTTGCGCGATGAAAAGTTCAAGAGCTGACAGTAGCTCGGCAGTGGAGACTTTGACTATATGTTTACGTGACACTTATTGCGCGGGACAGACTCTGGCATTCTGTGACAGCCAGTGCAGAAAACAGAGCGAGTCACTTTTGCTGAACCTGCAACCCAGAATCAACAAAAGGAGGAGAGAGGGAAAAAAAAAAAATTCAGTTGCTGTGGATCGGACATAGAGACGTGCGCTCTGTCCCCTCCCCGATCATGTCTATATCAATTACTCTGCATCTGAAGCATGCACAGAGAAGAAGGGGCATGGCTGAGTCTTTTATGCTGATGAGAAGCAGTTCGGCACAAGAAGGGAGGGGAGGTTCTCTGAGTCTTCGCAGCAGATAAAAATGGAAATGTTCCCCTTGCTGCTCAACACCCCCTGTATCAAAGCCTCCTGCTGGAGTCTGGGGAGCATGGAGGGGGAGGAGAGGATGGGAGTCGGGGTAGGAGGAAGAGAGAGGGGGGGGGGGGGGGGAGGGGGGCGGGCAAGGGGGGGGGGGGGGGGGGGGGGGGGGGGGGGGGGGGGGGGGGGGGGGGGGGGGGGAGATGTCCCAGCTGTGTTTGACAGGTCTCAGGGCTGAGCTGTGTGGTCTGTTGCTTGGAGAGGGAGTGTGGCCCTCCACGAAAAACGTACACACATGCACACAGACACACTCAAACACACCGGAGGGGTGGGGGGGCAGAAGCGGAGCAGACAATCTGGTCATGGCGTCCTGGGGAACACGTCAGCGAGCTTTGACAGGGCCCAGACGTATGTCCGGTTATCTGTGTGTTATCTCAGTTTAAAAATAAAAACACAAGTGTCGGTTCATGGTTCGGAGAGGCGTCGCTAGCACAGCGTCAATCGATAGGGAGTCGAACGAGAGCGTGCGTGTTAATGGCGCGCAATATGTCACGACTGATCCTCCTCGGCGTTCAGGTGCAGCTGACAGAGGCAGGAAGTGACGTAGTACCTCTGCTGTGGAGGTCACATGATGCTCTTGACAACACGCAGACACCGTTGTCAGCACGTATCAACCAAAACTCGAGAGACATCTTCGTCTTCGTCTCTGTCTTCTACACATGGGACGCATGAGATGATGTCTAATATTAAAATATTATAGATTTATTTATATATTTAATTCTTGGTTTAAAAAAAAAGCAAATACAAATATTTCCTCACATGTCAAACATAGCACTATGCACCACGGATCCTTTGTTCCCCAGTTAACGCAAACCTCTGCTGAAACACAAGCAGGGCTGATGATTGAGACACAAATCAAGTTATCCGGTATCGTCTTGTGGATCACTGAGTCATAGCTAAAAGGCCAGCCTGATATGAGCACCAAAACATGAATCTATCATGACACAATGTCGATGCATTGACCAGTGGTGGATCCCCAAGGGAGGACCCCCGCGGTTCTGTCAGCCCGGTCAGATGACTGCAAGACGATGCCTCGCCTCGCCTCCTCCCTTTAAGACAACCTTCTCCTTGCATTCCTGCGACTCGGTAGCAAGGCGAGGGCCTTATCTCTGCACCGCACGCTTACGAAACTTCCTCGGAAAATGACTTGCAAGGACAATGTTTCTTGTCCATTCAGAGGTCACCTGTACAAACACGTAGGCCTGACAGCCCCTCTGTGTCTGGCAGAGCCACACACACTTCAGCCGTCTGAGTGATGTGGGGTAAGTGGCTGTCATTGGGCTGGGAGCCAGACCATTCCATTCCTTTGACTTACTGATACGCGGCGATCCTCCCTCGTGCTCTGTGCCCTTTGATCTTCCTCTGAGATCACTAATGAGCAATTTGTGGTCAGATTGACCTGCTCAAATTGGCCATGAGAGGCTCTGTGCTTTGTTTCAGCTGGTTCAGTTCCTTTCGGGGGGCCTCTCCATAACAATAGCTTTCTTTTTCTTTTTTTTTTTTTACGAGGGTGGAAAAAAAAAGACAAAACAGCCATTTTCAGACAGGGACTCTGGAAAAGAAGGTCCAGGTATTTTCTGGAGTGACCTCTGGTGGAAATAAAGGCCATAAATAATCTGATAAATAATCTGAGCCACAAAGTTGTTCCAGTTCATCAAGAGAGGGGAAATGATACCTGCAGCACATTTCATGGCAATCCAGCCAAAAGTCAACAAAATGGTTCCCAAATCAAAAAGATGACATTTTGGATGAGACGCAGGAAACAACAGGTAGTCAAGAAATCTTTTCAGTTTGGACCAAAGTGATGCGACGGCTGACAAGTTTATATCAGGGCGCTCACTAGTATACGCTCTGCTTACTGTCACTCACCAAATACCTACGGGGAGAAATGCAAGGCCGTGCCAGGAAATAACCCTTCAAGAACGTGTCACTTTACAAGCTCAAGTGTTTTCTTGTCTTTGTTGGCAGGAGCAGCAGCTGGTTTCACGTTGGGTTAACCTTTCAAAATGGCCAAAAAAAAGTTAAATTGATGAGGCAGGTGTCTGGAAAAGTCACATTTCCTGTGTTGGACGAGCTCTGAGGAGGAGAACGCAGGCGTTCGGGTGATGAAGCAGGTTTTGCGTTGCAGAGAGGGGAGGTGGGACGTGAAATGTGACGAGCCCCGTGAAGGAACGTTTTTTTTTTTCATATTTGAAGAAGCAGAAACACAAGGTAGAGACAAGTGTGTGTCATGAGACTGTACTATAGGCTCTTATGGTTCAGTGGGTGGCGGAGAGGCCGAGACGAGTGCAGAGTTAAGTACGTCTCCGAGGCTTGAGGCTTTCCAAATGTTGACACAGGTCTCCATAATGGGCCATAATGTTCCCTTTGAATGCTTCTGAGCGGGTCCTAAAATGTCTTCGAGCAGGTCAAAGGGAAGTGGGTCAGGTTACTGCATCTCTTTGTTGTGCAGTGGAACCAATAAAAGGTTAAACTAAAACCCGGCTCCTGAGATCTTTATTGTAGAATGTGCATATTCCAAAATGAGTTAATACACTCCTGCAGAACTCTGACCTTCACTTACTTTGAATTAAAATCTTTTTTTTTTTTTTTTTTCTTTTTATGTTCATTTTGGAGGAAAGGGGAAACATTACTTCTCCCTCTCAGCATGTTTAAATCCTTATGAGACAAATTAGCTTTTACACAATGATGGTGCAAAATAAAACAGATCAGATTTTTAAGGTTTATCCTCTGGGGAAAGCAGATCTCTATGTATCTGGCCCTGACCCTCCCGCATCGCCGTGCTGAAAAAGGCAAGACATCCAGTCTTTCGGGGGCCCTGTTGTGATGAAATTAATTATTTCTGTGGGATTGCACTGGAAATCACTGCAGCCTATAGGTCACATTTCACTTTTCAAAGGTGGCGTGGACTTGGCTGCAAAGGTCAGCTGTCACAAAGCCTTTATCCTCCCGAACCAACTGGTGGCCTGTTTGACCATGACTGACTGCAGTGGACGACAACAACTGCAGAAGACGGAGGGGGAAACGAAGGGGAAGAACTTTTTGGTTGCCGCTGTTGTTGTTGTTGCTGCTGCTGCTCTGGCAAAATGTCAGAGTTCGACGTGTTGCCAAATGGCTGAAGAGAAACGTGACAACCTGGAAATCCCATGCCTCTCTCTTTGTGTACGATAGGATGCTATCGACTCTGCGAATTGTAGCCAAAGCCAAACATTGACTTGAGATAACCCCGTCGACAGAAAAGCCAACACCACTGAGGAGGAACAAAAGCTTTAACAAACGAATGGAAGCTGGAGAATTCAGTTTCCCAACAGGACGGTACGACAGAGATATAAATAACCATTTCCAAATATAGATCACCATTTGAACTTCCTCTCTAAATTCCTGCCGTGAGTTGCTTTCATCATCGCCATTTTGTCTCTGTAAAAACCCTCTGTGGATTAAAAAGGCCACGCTCGCCCCCTCCTCCCCCCCATTAGGTCCGCATTCGTGCAACTGCGCCCAGCATCTGTCCTCCTCCTTGTCACATTAAAGTAAAGTGACGCTTTGGCAACACCCCGAAGTAAAAATGATGGTCGTGGAAAAAAAAAAGAAGACGTGAGAACAGAGAGGAGCCTAGACGTGGCCCCGGCTGCACTCCTCTGCTGAAATAATTAGCCCCTGGTCGGTGCGGACTCCTCGTGGGACTCCACTGTGACATGTTCAAATGAGTATTGGCAGAGTGCGACACCAGCTGTGGGCCTCCTGCAGGGAGCTGCTGTACCGTGCGGCGCCCTCCTCACGGAGCGTGACGCAGACGCTTTAGAGTCTGAAGAGCAGGAGCGGCGGCCTTGAGCACACTTCACGTCCACGGGAAAACAAGTGAAAAACGTGGCATTGGTATTAATCTGGCGTCAGGTGTTTCAGGCCGCGATCGAGCTGTCCTGCAAACACACGCACATTTCCCCTCACACCCAAATCTGTGTGTGTGGCACAGATGGGAGTTAAACCCGAGGGGCTTCGACACGAGGAGGAGGAGGGCGCCAGGCGTTAGTCAGACCCATCCTGCAGAAGAAAATCAAGTTGCAACCACACCCATGTCAATTACAATAAACCAACGCTCAATGTGGAATTCCCACTGTACCCCGGCACCAACTTGGCAACCCCTGGTGGGAGACCACAGGACTGGCAACCCAGCGAAATCAAGATGGGCCCCACCACCACACCCACAGACCTTCTTAGGCATCACTTTTTAAATGAGGTGACTGACACCAGGGCTCCTGTGATTTTCAGAACACTAAATTTTATGACAATTTTGAATAAAGCATCATGATTACACAGATATTCTTAGTTTTAGTATCAATAAATAATATTTTAATCGCACATTTTCTATCGTTTGAAGAAACAAAGCGTTGGTGTGGCGAGTGACTCAACAGCCCCGCCCTGTGGCCGTAAAATATAGACACCATGAAACCATCAAACTTAAACGGAATAATTATCAGAATTCTCAATGTTTTAAATTGGATCGATTATGAATAAAGATAAATTAAATTAATTGACATTCAAGATGTTTTATTTCAGGACTAGAACACATAAATAAAATCAGATATGTAAAAGAATAAGGGCAGTCAGGGCCCAAGCTAAGAGGACTTGTTTGGTCCCAGAATTCTTCTGAAAGGGGAAATGTAGAGTGTGTGATCAGTGATTAGGAAAAAACACTAAAGAGTAGGACGAGTGCAAACCGAGGGAAACGTGAGAGACCAGAGATCAGTTCCTCACGGGCGTGCCGCCGCCCTTCACCGTCTTCTTCAGGTGGTGGTAGTTGGGCAGAATCTTCATGAGGAAGTCGAGCTGCAGAGTCTGAGACTATGAGATCGAAACAAACATCCAGTTACACAAATCCACGAGATAGATTCGCAATAAGGCGTCGGTGGAGAACTGACCTGAGGCTTCTCGCTCTGCACACGCCTGATGCAGTTTGAGCCGTACACCACCGTGTTCTCAGGCACGACCTCGCACGTGTTGACCTGGCAACAGGCACCTACGATGCAGCCGCTGGTCAGCATCACATTTCGCCCGAGATCAGCTGCAATTTAATGTGAACAAAACAAACTGTAATTTTTTTTTTTATCTTTATTGTTTTGGCTTTGTTGATACATTTTGGGATAAACTATAAAACAGGACGGGAGGAAAACAGAACTTACCTTTGGACTCAATCACATTATTGTCTCCTATTTTCAGCGCCTGAGAAACTGTGGTAGAATCATTAAGGATTTATATCTGCATTTTTTGAATTTTAATCCTGAGAGGCTTCAAAGTAGAAATATGACTAATCACCGCCCTCTGGTGGACAAAATCTATAACACTTATACTTTCTCCAGAGGCATCTTTCCTATATACCATAAATTAAAATATTTGTGATATTGTCGTTTGCTGATTTAATTTCTTTTATAATTCTTGAGGATACCACACCCAACCTCAAACACATTGTTGGTTCCAATCGTCATAGTCTTCGGCTCCGCTCCCTCTGTGTCTGGCATGATGTTCTCTGGATAACTAGGGAACAAATAAACACCAGGTGAGATCACATGAGCTGGAACTAAAAGTATTATTAGTAGTATTAATATTACCATCATCATTATTACCTGTTGATGATCAGAGCCTGCTCCTCTATTAGATTCCCCTCTCCGATAACAATAGGCCCAGCCTCTGCTATGATCCTGGCCTTTGGGTGGACCACTGTTCTGGCTCCTGGGAAGAATCAGGCATGAGAGATGTTAAGAAACTTGAAGCAGCTTTATTTAAAAAAATAAAATAAAATAAATAAACAAAACATCGTTGACAGTGAAAGTGAATCTCTCACCAATGGTTACATCTCCTCTGATTTCACACTCAACACACACAACTGCTCCGGCTGCAATTTTGGCGCTGCGACAACACACAGGAGAATAAATGAAGCGTTCATGTCAATGATGCAGATCAAAACATCTTCTGGAAGAGCAGCAAGTTAAATGATCTCAGTGTCTCGGTCTGTCTGTATGTGTGTCGACATCAGGGATTTAACAGGACTATAAAAGGGTTATATTGCATGTTTTTATTCCTGGATCTTTTATCTGATCCAACCAGAAGATGATAAACGATATAAACCAGAAGATCGGAGGTTGTTCTTTACCTTCTCTGCGCCATCAGCTGTTTGCTGGCGTCTGACATCCCTGCGATGAGGAATCGATGTAACCGATGAGTGATTGTGGAGCCTAGTTCAGAGGTTTCATTGTGTGAGCTCTGGTTCGACTGGTTCTGTCTGGAAACATCAACCTGGAGGGGCTTGACTGCCCTCTGCTGTCTCCACACGGTACAGCACAGCCCCGATGAAACACGTTTTAATTTCAAAAGAAACGTGGCACTTGTTATAATCTATCTATCTATCTATCTATCTATCAAGCAAGCAAAATTCTCATGTAGAAAAAACATAATAGAAATAAACACAACTGATAAGAAGCTATATATTTGTATGTGTGGATTGTGTTTGTTTTTTTATTTCCATCAATAACACTCACATTGGTCGATAGACGTTTCTCCCTGCAGTGACAAGAAATGTCCAGCAGGTGTCGCAAATACCCTAAAAATGGTTAAATGGCACATTTACGGTACGAAAAGGAAACGCAGGTTAAATCATTTCACCATAATGTTCCATTAAAGCCTGAGGCTGCTACCAGTGCTGATGCTGATGCTGGAACCGTGTTAACTTATGAGTATATCAATCAAAAACATGAGAAATTATTAATGGGAGGGTTTATTTTAATTAGCGTTTTATTTTCTCAACAACAAGGGACCGGAAGTGTCCAGTCTTGATTCCTCGTGCCTTGACGGCGGATGAGTTTTGAAGCGGAGCGACTCCAGAAGCTGAAAGTGAGGAGCGGAGGAGCCGCAGCTCCGGGACGTCACAGGACGGGGGGAAATAAAACCCCATCGTGCACCGCTGTGCAGATGTAAAGAAAGTCTCGCATGCGTAAAATTCTGGACGTACGAAATTTCTTTGTGAATGGCAGAGAGGAGGCGCGGATCGGTCGCTGCAGCGGCAGATGCGGTGGGTTTTTTAGGGGGGGCTGGTGCTAAGTTTGATGTAAATATGTGACCAGGACAGGAGGCTGTGACATGGATCAGTCCACCACTCTGGACATAGAGTCACTGAAGGTGAGTTCACTTCGTGATGGACAGAAGAAGAAGTTTCGACCTGTTTTCATTCCACAGCTAATTGAGGAATAGTTCTCTCATCTGAAAAAAAGATAATGTGACATTGCTGCTTTCTGCTCGAGTGTGGACAACCAGGTGTCTGCAAAGCCCTGAAATTCAAATTCAACTGGATACAATGTAATTTACAGCAAAAAGTGTAGATACTCCTCTAGATACTTGTAAAATTATTTGTGAGATGAGATCAGATAAAAACTTGGTGTAACTGATCTGTGAGATTCTAACTTTAATATCGGGACATATGGACACCTGGTGGACACCACAGGATCAGTACATGGAGACATGACCTGTTTTTGGACACAGTGTCCTTCAGTTGCATTGGATCTGTTTGCATCTTAGTTTATTGGGTGTTTGGGGACTCATCCACATTTTCATTTTTGAGTGAACTCTCACTTAAAACAAAACAAAGAGAGAAATGGAGTTCCTCTCTGTGCAACAGGTGCAGATGCTGCTCCGCTGCCTCCATTAGAAAAGTCCCGGGTAATGAAAGATGAATGGAAAGCGCCTCCCTGTGTTGCAGCGGTTGCATTTCTCTCTGCCGGCAGGGACACGGTGATTAATTACCAGTGACCCACCACAGCTCAGACACACATCAGGAAGAAGAGGAGGAGGCTTGGAGCTCCTGCATCTCCCTCCTGCACTATGCTCCTCATGTTCTATGCTCTCTCTCTCTCTCTCTCTCACACAGTAATGTGACAGCCTATGAATATTCTGCTCGCATGCTTTTCTCATTATCATTCAAGTCCAAGAAGAGGCGTGGTGGTGGAGCGGGTGGTGGGGGTAGTAACCCTCCGGGTACAGTATGTGCACGTCGCCACCCAGCTGGAGTTCACGCATCAGAAACCAGCACAGCAGAGCTCCTGTTTCTCCCACTGTCACCCACGTGTGCACTCAGGACTCACGCAGATTTCCTGCTGACTAACACAGTCACAGCTCAGACGTCTCTCCACGTCGGCACCTTTAAGCGTCCTGATTGTGAACAGGGAGGTCCTCTAAGAGGCAACAAATACAAATACCAAATACCACACTGTCGCTGTGCTCCCTCTGAGCTGACCAGCACCTCCCTTAAACTCGCCCCCTCCTGCACATTGCACATGTTAAATGAGAGTTGCTGTGTTGTGTTGATTCAATTCCAGGAATCGAAGCACAGGCTTTGTTTTTTCGGATGCTTTTGAAACCCTGTTTTCCTTGATTGATGCCACACTCACTCCTCCCCCCCCCGTGTGTTCCACTGATGAATACAAATGACACCTATGGGCGAGCTGTCCAAAACGCACCCCCCCCCTATTGACTCTCTCAGGGTTTTTGGGGGATTAGCAGGCAAAGCTAGTGCACTGTGGAGAGAAGTGTCCGTCTGTTGACATCAGCAGTTTGTTATCTTTCTCTCCTCCGCTGCCAGAGCCGGCGTCAAGCATCTGAGACGTAGCGCTCCACGTTAATAAATGATGCAAAGGTCAGAGGTGCAGAATGCCAATGAGGCTTGTTGCTCATTTATGTGTTTCCAAAGTGCATTTATTTTTCATGACGGCGTCCTCAAACGCAGACCTGCATGTAAGAGCAGAAGGAAAACTCTGTGAAACCGGCCTTCAAACGGCCTGTGATGTTGGGCCTTTGTTGACCGCGCGTTCTGATTGAGCAGCCGCGACCTTTTCGCCGTGCCAGACTTATTGGAGATCTTTGATCCCTGCTGATCTCTTACTTCTGAGCCCCGGGTTACCATTTTGCTTTGGAAGTGCGGCGCCCCGCACCGACCGTCCAATGCGTCCGCACAGAAAGGTCAAGCGCGTCGCAAAAAGACGAAGCCATTGACGGGGCCCGCCACCGACCCCCCCCCCCCCCCCCCCCCCAGGCGCTATCGTAACCCCGGCCCCCCTCAGGCGCTATCGTAACTCCCGCGGAGATGATGTCGCCACAAAAATTGGATTTTGCATTTGAGTGGAGCGACGATCAACAGCGGCGCCCTCGCCCGCATGCTTGATCGTCGCATCAACAAAATGGGAAATGGTTCCATCAATACATCGCGTTGCACAGCTGAAAGATATAATTGGCTTTCCCCGGCTACAGTCGGGAGCTCCTCTGTCTCTCTGATTGGGCTTTCTGTCAGAGGCCCACACAACCTGAATAGGCGCTTCAACACCAGGCGTGTCGGACCTGCGGCGTGATTGCGTCCATTTGTTTTTTCCCCTCGCTGCTGCCTCGGCGATGCGACGCACGATGGATGAACGCGAGCTTCAGCGGCCGTCGGTGCATCTCCAGCGTTTTCCGAGCCGCAGCTGAGGCAGAGCCCTGTGGGACTCCGGTGCCACTGCTGAGCGAGAGAGCGCTCGCCGATTTGCTGATTATCATTATCAAGAATTAATAGCGGCTCATTTTCTTTCATTAGGGGCCCCTCGGCTGCGTTTTGCTGCCTCGGCAGCGTGTCACCATTTGATCAAAACAGCATGTAGAATATCACCCTCAACGCTAATTGGTGAAGATGAGGCGTGCTGGCAGTGGGTAGGGACTGCTGGGTAATTGCTGGCTGCGGCTGGATCCAGCTGAAACGTCAGTAGTCAAAGCTCCGAGGAGCACCGCCGCCGCCGCCGCCACCCCCCTCCTCAGAAAAAAAAAAAAAAAAAAAACCTGACACAGATCTCGGCGCCAACTTAAAGGGGATTGATGATGTAGACACAGGGAACGCGCCGAAGATAAATACGATCGCGCAGCAAATCCATGAGGACGTTTCCAGCTCCGTCCACAGAGATAACAGTTTACAGCTCGTCGTACTGTAGAGGAGCAAGTTGCTGTGTAGGTGTCTGGCTTCTATTAATAGAAACCACATGTAATCAGGAACGTAGGTGGGGAAGCACGCGCGGCGTTGGGTAGATTTCAGACCCATCAGTGCGCTGGTAACAGGCTGAAAGACGCCTCACAGGCCTGGGATCAGCTTCATGGTTGGTTTATTTTCCCATATATAAACATCATATAAAGAGTTTGCTGTGAGAGGAAGTGGAGTTGCAATCATCGCCAGTCTGTCCCAATTAGAATTTCTTTTATACATAAAGTTTATTTGAATTTGACAAGACAAGCAATTACTGGAGCTGTTCTCCGTTCAACTTTATGAGCTTTTTAAATTTTTTAAAAAGTGTCGACGAGAGATTAATACTGTGGTTTTTATCACCAGGCCCCACTCAGTCACAGTTATCAACTTTAAGTGTCCATCTGTCCCTGCGCTGACCTTTAACTGACCACTAATGATGATCAGGGCGTTTCCCCAACTGCTCCATTAAAAGTCATAAAAACATGGATACCCCTGAAGCGTGCACTCCTGTCTTTCCAGGACCTGCGCTGGTTTCCGATGCTTTTTAGCCTCTCCCTGAACAACACGGCTGCTTGTTTCAAAAAAGTGACTCCTCGCAGCTTCAGCCTCAGTCAGCTGTGACCCGCATGATGAAATGACGGATTGACACAACGCCAGCCGCCGTTCGCTCCATGAATGGCCGAGCTGTAGGAGGCCTGACAGGATGGAGGGGGGGGGGTAATATATGCATTAACACTCTTCATCACAAGGATCCACCGGTGTTGGGAACTGTGGGTTGCCATAGAAATTGCAGGAGCTGAAGTTTCCCCTAGCAACAGTGGACTGGAAAAAAAAAACATGTCCAGGAGGGGTACGGCTCTGGGCAGGGAGATAGGTTTAAGTTTTTAAGCAGACAATCTCCTCCGTCCACCCTCGCACTCAAGCTGCAGTGGTGTTTGTGTGGCAGCCTCCTGCGGTATCTCGTGTGACTGAGGCTCGGCCTCTGTGTAAGCACCTCTCGCAGCGCTCTAGTCCCTCAGCTGTGTCGCCGGCAAAATTGGAATCGCTGACATTTCTTGGCCAGTGAAGTGGGTCATTTGTACGCGCCGCAAAGTCACAGCATCCATTTGCGAGACATCTGCCGCCGCGCGCAGATGTGACCCGAACTGTTTGAACCGCGGGAGCGGTCTCTTAAACGGCGGATTAAGCCGTGAAGCAGCGATAAACAATGTCCCCCCCCTCTAATTTTTTCTCCACGTGTCTGAGCACACACACAAAATCCCTGTGCATTCCTTGGACCACACCAGTATCACAGCTGACGCACCACAGAGCTGGATTCGGGGGTTTTGTGGTTTTGTAATCCCACCAACATGTGATCTATTACAACGATGGCTGAAAACAACAGGCTGTGACCTGGGTAATAAAATGCATGAAGTGTCTTCAAAACATGATTTATGCATCAGCCACAGGGGTGTTTTCATCTGTGTTTGATTGTTTGTTGCACGTGACCAAAGTGAGAAGCCGTCAAGTTCCAGTGCAGATCCGTACCAGGACGCAGATCTTTAACATTTCATGGGCCGTTTGACGTTTTCGGGAATTTTCTCAGGGAATAATTCATGGAGAGAGAAAAAAAAAATCTGTCACTTTCCTGGGAACTGATTTGAGTGAGTGAGAACTGGGCCTTGGAGGAGGTGTGCGCTCTACTGGGTTCCGCTCCAGTTTGTTTGTTATTTTGCAGGATTACGTCAAAACTACTTAACCCATTTCCATGGCAGTTTGTGCAGGGGCGGGTTATCAGCCGAGGAAGAAACCATTAAAGTCTGGGGCAGATCCAAGAATTTATTTTTCACTTTCATTAACATAGTGCGACAGGGTGTTTTCAACCTTGTTCTTATCTCGGGGGAATAATTCATTAGATAGATGAAAAAAAAACAAGGCATGGCTATGATATTACATCTAGATCCAAATAAAAATCTGGACCCGGTGAATTTAAATGCGCTTCCATGAGGGAAACGTTGGCAGAAGTTTATGCAGTGAGAGTCGGGGGGGGGTGAGCCCTGAACAACAGTTCAGGGCTCATCCAGCCCCGCAGACCTGTGATGAGGAGTTTCACGCTGTCAGCTCCCGGTCACAATCGGCTGGACAACAACAACCGCTCTCGCCCCGGCCTTGGACGACCACGCTTGACAGACACCATCCTCTCTGATCTCACATCAGAGCTTGCATGCAGCAGCAGCCGGAGTGAGAAACACTTCCTGGCATCTCATAATTCAGCCCGCTTCCATAATGTGTGATTTCAGAGCTGAGGACTCTGAGCCCTGGCAGCCCCTCGCCATTAGCGTCACATCTGGGAGCGTGGGTCCGCGCGGCCGCTTTAGTGTGCGTGACGTGAAACGTTTTTCCCGTGCAGGACTGGTGTGCAGCGGCGCCATAAAGATCTCAGCCCGAGGGGGAGCGGAGAGCAGGAAGCTGCCACTCACTGCGGCCGTCTCTGCGAGCGCGGGCATCCAGTTTGACAAAATGTCAGCGTGTAATTAACGTTACAAAACAAAGCAGCGGCGTTCGAGAAATGAGTTTTCTTTGCAAAGTACATAAAAAAAAAAGCAGAAATGTCAAGCACCTCATGTTCCGCTTATCTAAATCACATTAATCCCTATGATCGTCACAAGCGTTTACATTTAGCTGCTGTCTGCCTTTTGATTGACTCAACACGGAAACAAAAAGCTGCCGAACGCAAACCGTTCCTTCTCCCGGGGGCCTTTTATTCCCACAAGTGATTTCCAGCGAGAGGCTCCATGATTCGCCATCTCTCTTTAATAAAACGTAGTCACCCAAATGACCTTGTCTCTTGCGCAGGCGGCTTGATGGATCACTCTGCCACAGGTTCAACGCCGCGACCAGATATCTCAGGACAAAGCAGAAAACTTGAAAATTCTAATTTTACCGGAAGAAGCGAATATTCTCAACTTTTCAATTCGCAGTGTGTCACAGGTTAAAGTCCCTGTCTTGGCATGAATGTTTCAGGCCGTTTCGTAATGTGCTTTCACCTTCCGTACCTTTTTTTAGCGGCACTGCTTCTCCAAAATGGCGAACGCAGCTGTGCCCCAGCTCGGAGGCGTCCTCTTCCAGCGTGTGATCGCGTCTGCTCTTGTCTCTTCGATTTCCTCTCCCCCAGATCACCCAGGAGCAGTTCATCCTCGCCTCCCAGTCCCTGCACCTCCAGCGGCCGGGCTGCGATGCCGTCTACCCGGTGGGCCTGTACGGCTGGAGGAAGAGATGCCTCTACTTCTTCCTGCTGCTGCTCCTGGTCACCATGATCCTGAACCTGGCGCTCACCGTCTGGATCATAAAAGTCATGAATTTCTCAGTGGTGAGTGGACGAAACGAGGGATTTAACAGTCGGGCTTTGATAGTGTGCAACACATTAAAGGACCCGTGGTGCTCATTTACCGTTGTTGTGGGACTCCTCTAGAGTCGCTCTGCAGGATTCCCAGCCCAAAAAAGTCACCGAGCATTAGCCGACCCTCGTCCTCTTATGAGCGCAAAATGCAAACTGGGAACCTTCTTTTTAATTACTTATGAAAGAACTAATTCCACCTTTGCGTGTGTTTGGAAATCTGCTGAAATACAAAAGCAGAAAAGAGAAAAAAAAACGGGAAACGATATGAGTGTATCATATACAGTAGGAAGCCGTTTCTGTTTTTGTTCTTTCTTTCCGACTTTAGTACAAAGCCTGAGTTTATTCTCACAGGCCCATTGATATGTGCCGGAGGATCCCCTGTGCTGAGTGCTTTGTTTGTCTGGATTTGATGAGGAATTAGAAGGGACTTGGCAGCGGCGCACCGGCTGACACGCAACGTGTTAATCTCCGGACTAGAACCAAAACAGACAGCTGCTGCGAGCTCCGGTGACATTTTCAGGGACAATGCACACAATTTACCATTTTGTCAACAAACTCCCAGGGGCGGCGTCCTCCCTCTGTGACGGATGCGTCCCCCCCGACTGTTGCTATCACTCCTCCTTCGCTTCGCCTCCCATCAATCTGTGTCACGGGTAAAAGACCTTATCAGCGTTGTCGGTGTCGCTCGAGAAAATGTACCTCGTTGTTCACTGCCCGTCTGTCAGGACTGGGCCAGCCCAATGAGAGCTGTTTATTGGTTTTCTATTCAGTTTTTATCAGCTGTACTGTACGTCGAGAAGGACACACACACACACTTGTATCTTGTCTGGCAGAGAACATCCAAATTTACCGTCTCATCATTTCAGGCAGGATCGTTACGTGATCACTCACAGTCCTGATGGTATCAACAGCCTGAATGGATTGTTTGAAACTGAAATTCGATCAATTCAGAACAGAGGTCTTCAAATATTCTTTTAAAAAATGAGAGAGTATTCTTAATTTGAGGCTTTAAAATGTCAAAATGAGCCTAACAAGGTCATACATGTGTTAAATATGACTCAGGTATTCAACTGTATGTGCGTTTTGGTCTCACGGCGCCACCGGACAACTCCTTCCCACGCGACATGACCTCCACTTGTCTGGCCACTGACATACAAAGACCTCCGCTGCTCCCTGCCCACCTCCCCCTCCTCTCCGTCCTCCCGTCACGTCCCCGGTTCAGTCCCGACTCTCGGCCACGTACGACAGAGCTCACCTGCTGCCCCCCCGCCACTCTGCAATTCACTGTCGCTGTCCATTTTCGCTGCTCGTGAACTCTTGAAATACGTCCCTCTGTGGCCTTCTGCCTCACGCAACGCTGCCCTCAGAATGCACTTTGGCGAGACACGGACGAGAGTCCGACAAAACCAGGTCCTGGAGACAAATAAAACGAAGTTGCAGAATCCCTCTTTACGTCCCCATGACATGATGTATTCTATATTTGAAGGGTTCAATTCACTGCTTGGCAATGGGCCGTTGTTATTTTTCACAGTTACAGTTGTGATGACATTTACTGGTTGGACTTTATAGTTATATATGTATATATGTGTGTCCATGAAATGAGGACGAGCAGCTCCTCGCTAAAAACTGCCCGCAATGAAAATTGAATCAACACAGACTCTGCGATGAATAACACAACTCTCGGGAACCTGCAAACCGAGTTTGTGCACAAACAAAACACATCTACAAATCCAACCTGCTGCCTCTCGTCGGAGAATAAGACGTACGCCTCAGTAGGTTACGGCTTGGACCCGAGAAGAATCCTCCAAAAGGCACGGGGTGCTGTGAACAGAGTGAATGAACCTCCATTATTATGTTGTTGTGTTTTATTTCTCTGTAAATCACAAAGAGACAGAAAAGCGCTTCTACAACAAACCACTGCCACTCCCACCAGCGGCCATAACGACAGTGCTCATTAAGTCCACTCGTGTGAATTTACATGAGGCTTTAATCATTTCCATGAATCTCCTCAACATTCCACGGCCGCCACATTAGCCGAGCCCCCCTCGCCGCGTGGCGCCTGCCCCCGACGCTGACTGATATTTGTGATTGTGTTTCAGGACGGAATGGGAAACCTCCATTTAAACCAGGACGGGATTCGCCTGGAGGGCATCTCCGAGTTCCTCCTGCCTCTCTACGTGAGCGAGATCCAGTCCAGAAAGGTGCGTTTCCCTTTCCCACCGTCTCCAAGTTGCTGGTTGATCAATATTCCGTCTCACTAGTAATTAACGAGAAGAAGAAACGACCCTGAGAAATTCTCCCACAGAGAAAAAAGGCCTCAGAGCTGCAGACGAGCCCATTCTGAGCCTTCACATTTGAGGAAGTTGGAATTGATTCATTAACGCCGAGGCCAACTTCCCTCTGCCTTGATGATTCTTTGATACTCCAGCCTATATGTGTGCGCCTGGATAGAGGAGATTCAGCTGTGCCCACGTCTCTCCTCCTCGTCGTCCTCATTTCCTGTCGGCCCTCACCGGCGCGCCATCAGGGCCTCCCATCGACGGGAAATGGGTAATAGGCTGCCTCTCGGCTCCTTTCAGGCCACATGCAGCCCTGCAGGAGATTACAGGCGATTACAGAGGGGACCAGAGTCCCCCCGTTGGATTTCCAATCAAGCCTGCGCGATAAATTCTCTCTCTCGCTTCCACTTCCTCCCCTTTTCTCCTCTTTGATGTGGAGTTGATTAACCGACCCAGCACCAGCACAAGTTCGGTCCAAATGTCCTTCTCCCACACGCATCGCAGACGCTCACTTTGCGCTAGCTGGGATTCCATGCTGCCCTCAATTGGCCAAACGTCGATTTGAATACAACTCTCCCGTAGCAGGAAAACCAAAACGCCGGACAAGGCCAATATCTCATCCCCCAGCGCGACGCCGCCTTGCAGACATTTTTACTGTCTTGTTTTACAGACGGGCCGTGCAGCGGCGCCCTTATCTGCCGGCACCAGAGATATTCGCAGGACAAAAATCTCCGTGGGTCACTCGATATTTCTCACCTGAGGAGATGTGTCAAGCACCGGGGGAGCGGGGGATTATGGTTATCCAATGAGTTCACGCCACAGTGCACAGCGCTGTTCCCCACTCCCATGGCCAGCGTTGATCAATAAGCCATTACCGCAAACAGCAGGCAACACTGTAATACACCAGAGATATCCGAAAGTTAAATATAGCATGTTTTCTTCCGTTCAAAGTCCGAGCTGCCAATCAGCCAAGAAGCTTTCGTTTTATTTTCTCGCCGCTCAACCGGCGCTTTGAATCTTCATCAATGGCTGAAGCCGTAATCAGTGGATACCAAGTGGAAACAGCTCCCGCAGAGTTTCCTTCTTCCTTTTTTTTTTTTTTTTTGGCAGTCAAACCAGTCTGGCAGCAAATAACAAGTCGAGTAGCCCCTGAAGTCAGCGCCTTCAGTAGCATGTTGTGTAGCGAGAGCTGGTAACGTCTCAGTTAAAGCTGGAGCCGGAAAGCACATCAAATGTATTCTGTTTGGAAGTGGGACTTTAATCTGAATGAGGGAAATCTGCTGCCGTGTGGATTTGTGATTTCCTGTGTTTAAAGTGGAACGTGTTACGGCTACTTCCATATTTCATATCGCCGCTCTGCACCAAAAATAAATGAGGAAGCAGAGACGCTGTTAATCATCAGTGTGAGCAGCAAATCTGTATGTTGCGATAATAAATATGAACTCATAAATATCCGCATCTAAAAGGACGGAAAGTGATGAAGCAAATTCAAAACACACCAAGAATATCTGGTTTGATATGTGTAAAGATTTGAGGTGAAGTCTCCACTCCTCTCGGATGCAGAGGTTCATAAAGGAACTGCATCTTTAAATTATTCACATTACAACTGCACGGCATCATTGCGACTGTTTCATAATTCCACCATCAGTTGGAGCTTTATATTGCCTCTGTCCATGTGCTGCAGCCTCCAGCCACAGCAGATCTGTCCGTCTGAGCTGACAGGCAGAGAGATGAAATCATCTATATATTATTTTTTCATGCCCACGGGGCTTAAACTATATACATTTCCATCCATCCATCCTCCATCCTCCTGCCAGCAGCTGCAGACAGCTCAGCGCCGCCACAATTGAGTTTCCACGCCAAAAAGAAGTTCCATTTGAGAAGCACAGAAAATGATTTCTCGGGACGACCCCAGTGTTAAATGTTAACACAGAAAGATTTCAAGCCTATTATCGCCACACCACAGCTGTAATTATGTGTGTGAAAGCAGTAAGCGCATCTATAATTTGCAGGAAGCAGTTTGGCGCTGGAGATCTCGGCCATCTGAAAGAGCCGCGGAGCGACTGTGATTTCAGGCTTTTTTTCGGCGAGTCACACTTAAAACTTCACTGAAGGGAACACGTCGCCCATAATTGAATGAGATTTGTGCATTGAAATGTTGAACAAACCCTTTCACATTCAGACACTGCCACGTTTTTTTTTTTTTTTTTTCATTTTCCATTTCTGTCAGACTTGATGTGTTCAGTCCTTCGCAGCATTTCCTCACTTTTAACGACCTATGACGTCTTATCTCAGCAGTTTGAATCTTTTTGAATGAAGGAGAATGTGTCCAAGTCCCTGCAGACTTCGTCCATAAGTCATATTTTATCCTACTGATCAAATGCATTGTTTAGATTCCAATTAGATATCCTGAGACTTAAGGACACCAGAGGTCAACTGAGTGCTGCTGGTAATTCCTCCTGAGTGAAAAAACACAGCAGGGGAGGCCCCCGGCAGGACTCACCGCAAAGTTGTGGGTGTGTTCATGCGTTTCTCGAACCGGAGAGACGGCAAAATTAAATGAACAAAACAAAAAAAACACGAGAA
Source organism: Pseudorhombus dupliciocellatus (assembly GCA_016785235.1). Lineage (NCBI taxonomy): Eukaryota > Metazoa > Chordata > Actinopteri > Pleuronectiformes > Paralichthyidae > Pseudorhombus > Pseudorhombus dupliciocellatus. Next base: position 2,398,040 of record JAFBJW010000098.1, read on the forward strand.
AAAAAGTATCGCCGCACCCGTGGAGACACAGACGAGAGCGTCCGATGATAAGGGCCGACGCCAGCGTCGATTCTCCAGAGACTGTGTCTGAAATTGGCTCTGCAGTCCTGTGGTGCACGGAGACGATTTAGACTGATAAGATAAACAAACCCTACCTTTAAAAAAAACAACAACAAAAAAAAAACAAACAATATATTTGAAACTCGCCATCATGTCCTCAAGTGATTTGGCTCTAAAGTGTGATTTTTTTAAATAAAACCTGCTAAAATTAACATCGCCGCATGTGCGTTGACGCTGGTGGGCTGCAGTTTGCGTCAGTCTGACAAATCTCTGCCGTTCAGACTGTTGGCTCGCGTTACTGCCTCCTGGGACCCTGGCTGATCTATAAATAGCATCATCACATGTAGGTGTATTTTTTATTTTTTTTTACTGGAGAGGGAAACTCACTTATTCTCAATGTAAGCCCCATTACTGGATTCGATTCTGCTGAGAAGGAGCGAAACCGTCCACGTCTTCAATCTGCGTTGGCACAAAGCAATTTCACTTGGCCACAGAAAAACAAGAGGGCATGTTAATATGAAAAATATTAAATATGCAAGCAAACATCTTCCAAAACCGCCTGCTCCCTGCTTGTAAACAGCCTGCCTGCGAGGGCTGAAATTTGAAAGAGGAAATTAAGACATAATAAGCGTACCTTTCCCACTTCTTTTTTTCATTATCTTTACTTGTTCGGCTCAGAATGCAAATCAGCTTCTGGCACAACAGGCAAATATAATTAAAATTGAGATATATTTATGCAAATATTTGGTTGGGATTACAGTTAAACCCGGAGCAATGTTCTTGATCTGCGCCTCAGACGCCTTTTTTTTTGGGTTTTGTAAACACGCAGTCACAGAAAGACAGGGGGCAGCTTTGTTTTTCAACCGATTCATCGCAGCCGAGCGCCGCGCTTTTTGCTTTCTTGTCATTCCGCGCAGGGCGGCATCCCCTGCCTTACAAGCAGCCGTGGTAATTTCTCAGTCTGGCTCAGTGCATGCACAGCAACAGGCTCCGTTTATGTGCATTCACTCTGGTCCACACTTGACCTTCCTCAATGGGCGCGTGGACTAAAAAGCCTTTTATGTAACCCCTTCAGAAGAGTCTTTACAGCCCCCCCGGGTAAAGGTTTAAGACCTATAAACTCAGTAAAGGGATACTTCAACTGGAGAACTGACATATCTTCATGGTGCCCGGCCTCCTGGAGAACTTCTCGATTCATGATGTGCATTTATATCGACGGAGCAAGCAGGGAATGGAAAATGCAACCAGCGACCTCTGGAAAGTCACACAGACTCAAACGTGAGATGATCAATATTTCTATTTCAAGACTGAGGGAAATAACCAAGCAGCACCCACCAGGTAAACACATCTAACAACCTATTAACCTGAACTTAACCCAGCGACCGACAGACAGCAATAAAGTCAAAGTTAAACCGCACTCTGTGAGGTTCCATTACCAATTCCAGGGATGGGGAAGGTGCTTTGTAAAGTTTTGCTTTTTAAGTCCAGCGACTCTCATCGAAGTCTCTACTTTGTGCAAAATCACCCGGCAGGACTTTGTGTCATCGCCGCCGGTGGTAAATTAAAATGGTTTCGCTTTCGGTTTGAGTTTTTTCGGCGAGTGCTCTGAGCAGGCCTGCAGGGAGGTCAGCGGCTCCGCTAGCGAAGAGCACAAAGACAGACTCGTCTCTGCCTCCGTCACAAGGAGAATCAGCGAGGACAGAGCTCAGAGGGCGAAAGCCTCGTTTTGCATGCACGCCACGGCGTGCACACGTGCCACTCTGACACAAAACAGCCACAAACTTGAAGGATGCAGACCTGGAGGGGAAAGCGACGCACGTCTGGAGTTATGTCTGCAGCGAGGACTACGATCCACCTCCACCTGCTGTCACCGACACTAAACGCATCCTCACCCAGACACCACCTCTCATTAAACCATTCCCACACTGCACTGCTCATCTCTGGAGAGCTTTGTTCGAATTTATTCTGTCTCGATGTAAATGCGGTGCAATTTGGGGGTTTACACCACACGGGGAAATGTTTTTACAGTTTGCCCTTCCTCTCCCCCCCAAGGAAAGCTTGTTGGCGTTCCGATCGGAAAGGAACGTGACGCTGAACGCCAGGGACGACCGAGGCCAGCTGACCGGCCAGCTCACAGTGGGTGAGTCCGCCGTGCACGTTCGCGCTCTTCAACTCTAAATCTCCACCTGCCTGGAGGAGGTTAAACCCTGGAGCAGGGGAGGTTTATGACTCGGTGTCATTTGGGACACAGATTTATTTACTCCCTCTCCATTTTTTCTCTTAGAAATAGTGAGAGTAATCCAGTCCTGGCTGTAAATGACCCAATCAATCCTATTTATTACACACTTTAATCAGCTCTGGCACAATTATTCATCTTTAAATTCCCTGTAATCCTCTCTGCACTACGAGGACTTTACACCAACCTCAGATGTACTCACTGAAAGGACAGTGGATTCTTCTTATTATCGTTTAGTTTAAGAATCAGTCAAAGCAAATTACCGGAGTCTTTTACATGATTTATGACCACCGGAGAGCCAATGAACAGCCATCGATCTGAGCCCACATAAGCTGAGGGTTGAGGCCGATTTGGCGAGACTGACGACGTGACGCGCTTCGGTCACGCTTGGCCTCCCTCCCAAAAAAAAAAAAAAACAAGGAGCGCCCGCTTTTGAAGAAAGAAGCATTTTATCCAAAATGAGATGGAACTCGGTCGAGAATAATTAACTCCTCCGAGGCGGCACAGCCTCTGGATTAATGGTTCGAGAGAGGAGGAGGAGGAGGAGGAGGAGGAGAAGTTTAAAGTTTCTGCGAGCACATCTGGAGGAACAGGAAAAAGTGAAGAGGAATTAATATTCCCCCGCAGTCGAAGAGCTTACTGATTCGTCTCCATTTGGAGTAAAAGCGTGGCTGATCCAGCTTTGTTGGGCACTTTTCATTTGCAAATACTTAAAAGTTTTTCCGCAGCGCTAATAGTCTTTCCTTCCCAAACACAGCCCGCGCTATTAATGATTTCAGATGGGTTTGTGGGAGCTTTTATCGCCAGCTTCACCCTGTAAACATCTGTGAGCAGGGCCTGAGGCGGTGGAGGTCCAGTGTCAGAGGCTGGAGGTGCGAAGTCAAGATGGAGGAAGACTGCTGTTCACCGCCGATGAAGAGGAGGTGATCATGACGACAGAAAAGTTCATCGTCACGGGTAACGTTCGCCATCTTTTGACGTATATATATTTAATTTGGTCAGTTGCGAAGAAACAAAAAGTTTCTATTCTAAACTGAGTGTTTTGGCGTCAGGCTCCGAAGGCGCCGTGTTTGGACGTTCGGTGGAAACTCCTCTGATCCGGGCGAGAGCGTCCGAAGACCTGAGGTAAGTCCACTGGATTCATTAATGCCCATTAATATCCTGTTCAATTAAACAAGGAGATCTGTAAATAATGATAGACGGAGGAACCGACACTGGGCCGCATCATTATTCTCAAGCAGCCTCTCGTAGGCCAGAGACGACGCCGGTCGCCTCGTTATCACTCAAACTCAAAAACAAGATTTCGCCATTATATTAATTTCATGGCCGAGGGGTGAGCTAATTTGTTGGTTGCTCTCTATGGCGGCGAGGAATTGATTAAAGCGTGGAGACAGTGGTCGGCGCTTATTAGACTGGTACACTGCCGTGATCCCCCCCCCCCACAGCACGTGCACGCTCCGCCCGAGGCTGCGAGTGCGTCGTCGCTCCTTTAACGAGCTCTAACGAGTGCGGTTTGTTGTCCACCTGACTGGTCCTTTGGGGGAGGGGGGGGGCGGGATCAAAGTTGGCAGAAAAAGCAGTGTTCTGGCAGCTAATTCCTCCAGAGTGAGAGGAATACTGATGAGGCTCACTTTAACACACACACACACACACACACACAGCTCAGTGGTCACCATCTGCTCTGTGTTCGAAATCTTAACGAGAAGCAGCCCAACGGTTGAGAGAAGGAAAAACAGCAACATGACTTGAACCCAAGACGGGCTTCAGATCGTCGTCTGTTCGCATCCGCACATTTCTCACCAAAGCACAAATGCCATTCAGGTAATGCTGCGCACCAGCAGGAAGAATCGACCATGACAGAACTGAAATAAAGCGAAGAAATAACCGAGGAGGAAGAAACTGCAGAGGGGAAACACTCACTGTGAGCCCAGGCGCAGGTGAAGCTCGTTGAGGGGCGGGGTCAGGTGGTCAGGACAGGAAGTGATGCGCTCTGGAAGGCCCGGGGAGTACAAAATGAAACAGGAAGTTAAGCGACTCAGACAAAACTGTGAGAACAGTAGTGAGTAAAAGTGTTTTTACATCGCCTCCAGCTCCATTACGCTCTGCACCTTCACCTCGCTGTCACCCCTCTCACTCTCAAAGCTTCATGTGAAATCTGCGGACAGGAATGGAATTGGAAAAAAGTCAGGGGCCAGAGATGAAAATATTTATTACGGAATCAGATGATTCTGCAGCTAAATTTAACACGACGGTGCTCTGATTCCTGACGGGACGAGGGCTTTGATTTGTCTTACAGTCACACAGCCGGCGTCTTGTTTGTCCACGTCCACCGGGACGCGTCTGAGCTCCTGACATCCATTAGTGATCAGTGCAAGCGGGAACGGCTCCAGGACTCTCTGGTTTGCGAAGCCTCGTTTGGTTTCCCAACATTTTCCAGAGCCAGCGTCTGAGAAAACACTTTCCCAGCTTTGCATTTTATTTTTCTCTGCAACCTCTCAGCGCCTTAAGCCGGGCCGCTCTCCGGCTTCGTTCGCAGAGTTAGTCGGCCCCGGCTTTTCGGCAGCAGCACATGTGTCCGCGGCGGAGTGACAGGTTCATTAAGGAGATAAAGGCGGAGGAGAACAGCTCCTCTCGCTTCCACTTAGCTCCGCTCAGACTTTGTTCCAGCTGCACTTTGTTGGGATTAAGATGTAGTGCAGCAGGGGAGTGTGTGTTTTGGGTTTTTTTTTTTTTTTTTTATGACGGCAGTGGAGGAAAGTGGAGTTTCTTTGTTGATGTATTGATCTTTTGTTTTTTTTTTTTTTTACTTTAATGAAAAGTTTGGGCAGCAGAAAATATCACAGCGTTATACAGATAAGAGTTGATTTGGACTTTTGATAAGTCAGCGGAGAACGTGTCTCGCTTCCCAAACTGCTGACGACGAGGGAAATGCGGGGTATTGATACCCGGGGTGACAGGTTTGCCTTTACATTATGTTCAATTTATACAAGTGGGCATGTCGGATCAAATTAAAAAAATTGCTTTTTCAAGTCGACGTCTTAGTCTTTGTATTTGTATTCTCCCAGTTCGGCCTCCAGCTGCAACACTCCCTGTTGTTGTGACCGAGAGATAAGTGTGTGTTGTTCAGATCTTCCCCGTGATTCTCTGCATGGCGACCTGTCCAGGGAGTGAGGATAATGGATGGACGGTTGTTTCGCTCTCTCACGGCGTCCGGCTCTTTTTTTGTGTTACCCGTCTGGCAGTTTTGTAAAGTTTGCTTTGTGCTCAAGTGGAACCTCAAAACACTGTGGGATCGTGACCCTTTAAAAACAAACCTTTCACCTGTATGAGCTCCCCCCGATATGTTCTTTTTTTAATCAACCTCATCCGCTGTGACGTCAGCTCCGGACATCGGCACGTTCGGTCCTTCTCGGATCTCTCCCGCCTGCCTCTGAGATGCGGTGACCTTTCTGCCCATGTAAATGTCATCGGAGAAAAGCTGGTTGGTGGGGTGGGGGTTGGGGGGGGGGGGTGCATGTCGTAAACAGCCTTTATGACTGCAAATACCACACAGGTTATCTGTAGCCAGGGATTTACATATCAGGCTCAACCTGGACGGAGCCACCGAAATGCTCCGACTGCACGAAGCTTCTCGGCACTGGGGAAGGTTTCTGGACACGGTGACATTTTAAAAATACCAAATTGGCTTCACTCATTAAGGCTGTCTAGAATCTAAATTGTGTGGAAACTGATGGGGTTTAGTCATTCATCAAAGTCCATGAGAAGGATTCCGACATTGTTTTAATTCTGGTTTTCAGCAACAAGTCGCAGTACTTCATGTAGTACATTTAACTACTTCACCATGCGCACTTTAAACACGGGGGGTAAATTAGCAAAAGAAATTAACAACACCGACACAAAATTTACAGAGATCAATTTAAGAGAAGAAGGTTTCCAAGTGAAACGAAAGACAATAAAAAGAGCGGAATAAAAAAACTACAAGGGATGAGAAGGTATTAAAAGTCTAGATGTATGGTCCAGGAGTATCGGAATTAAAAAGGTGTCATTTAACATTTAATATGAAATCCTGCACAGCCTCTCATTAGAAGTAAAGGTTACTGGTTTTATCAATCAGCAGTGAAGTGCATAATGTGACATCACCCTGCTGTTAAAGATGAAGCCTCACAAACTTCTCTGGGGGGGATACTGGAATGTGAAAAAAATCCCAGGAGACAATTCTTTTAATGCTTCTATTTTGGACTGTGTCTGAATCAAGCACTCTGGGAAATTGAGCCTTTTGTCTTCTGGCAGAATCGGCAGACTGCTCAGTGACCTGGTCGCACCCAGAGTCCAGGACAATGAAATGTCCCTACGTCACCTTTGAAATGGCAGGTTGTGTCACCGCGGGAGCGTTTACTCATTTAATGATCTCCCACTCACGTCGTCCAATCGACGCCACACTAGCCAGTTGTTTTGTAAATGGCCTCAGAAAAAAAACGCGGCAAGTCAAAATCCCGGGGCACCAACGGCCCCAGGTCAAATTTCACCGGGCTCCTCCAAACTGTAACTCCACTGAAAGCTGATTCCAAGTCCAAGGGGCTTTTCAAATGCAGATGAAATTCATTTGCTTTTTCGCTTTTCCTTTTGTACTTCCCCTCCGCCCGCCCCCTCTCCCCTTTATTCCACAGGCACTTAATCCAAAATGTGTGTCACTGTCAGAGCGGTGCGGAGATTTGAGCGATTTCAAGACGTCTCCTTAAAGTCTCCCATTTAAAATTCATTGAAAACAGATTTGGGGGGGGGTAGGCGCTAGTGGTGGTGGTGGGTGAAGAAAATCAATTTGAAACGGTTATGAGTTATGAAAACAAATTCCACATTGATTGGCTCCCACACTTATCTTTCCCCGTGTAAACAAACGGTCCACGGGAGGAAAAATGCAAATTGCATTAGCCTCGGCGCGGCTGAAGGTCAAAATCAGCTGATACAATTACGGGCTGTTTAGGAGCGGCGCTGGATTAGCATAATGAGAGGAGCTACTTAAACATGAAAAAGCACCTTCAATATTCCACAGGTGATGAAATCATTGGTGTAAAATACATTACATATGCATCAGAGGCCAAATGGAAATAACAGATTCTGCTTTGTGTCTTTAATGTGTGCCATTCCAAGCCATCGCAACTTGTAACCTCGGCTTCTAAAATCACACGGAAAAGTTTTAACAGTGCGAACGCACCAGTGGTGGACACGGGATAAAATCGATGAGTCCTCGCACGAAATCTGTGAGACGGAGCATTTGTTTTTTTTCCCCTCTCCTCGACAGACTGGAGTCTCCAACACGGACTCTGACCATGGAGGCCCCCAGAGGGGTCGAGGCGAGCGCTGCCAGGGGGCCGCTGAAGGTCAGCAGTCGGAAGGACCTGCATCTGGAGTCGACGGAGGGAGAGGTGAGGAGGATGGCAAGATAAAAATCAGAGCTGGAAAATTCTCCCTTCGTGCCCATGCTGATATTGATCTGCCTTTATTTTCTTATTTCTTGATCAGTATTTATTAGTGTCACATCAGAGAACCATAACGCCTCGGTGCTTGTTTTTAAAGGCACCGAACAACTAATGTTCGAGCCTCAAACTTTTGACGACCAGCACAGACTGCGGCGGCCTGGCTTGAAAACTGAATAACTCCTTGGTAGTAAATAAAAATACTTGACAGAGATGGAGTATTCCCAGTACTTCACTGCTCTGCCACATTGTATTCGTCGACTTCCCCGCAGTCATTCATCAGCCTGAGCTGGTGATAAATCCTTTAAGGCGTTCTCTGCTATTTAAATGACCTCCTGTTCGTCTCGGCTGTCTCTCCCCGCCCAGATCCTTTTAGACGCCAGCACCGTGCAGCTGGGCAGCCTGCCGCTCGGCGTCTACGCGGCGTCCCCCGGCCTCCAGGCCTCCCGCGAGCAGCCCGTGTTTGAGGTGTGCGTCTGCCCCAGCGGCAAGCTCTACCTCTCCCCTGCCGAGAGCAGCTCCACGTGCCAGGCCATGAGCAACATCTGCCTCTGGAGCTGACCTGGCGATGGCGGGACGCGGCGAACGAGCGGCCGGCGCCGAGCCTCATTCGAGCTCTTGGGTTTCTGAGCTGTCGGGATTATTTCGGAGGGCGTCCGACCTCAGCGGTGGAGGTCAGGGACTTCAGCCAGAGCGGCTCTCTGAAATCAGGAATATCCCAGACATTTCTAACTATCTTCTACGACAGTCAGAGGACCCCACTTTTATTTTTCTACTCTCAACTTCCACATAAACACACAGCGGCCGTCTTTAGGATTCAGAGAGCGCGAGGAAAGACCAAACACAGGTGCCTTCCGCCGGGAAAGAACTCACGTTGAACCCGTCTGTGTCAAAGGTTTGAGACGCCGTGAAGGTAGAAAGTGAAGTAAGCACAATTCTCTCATGGGTTTTTAGATCGTGTTGATACTGTCATCCACCGTGTACTTGTGTGGCACGTTACATCACTGCGGTACTGATGAGCCATCAGCATTTTTGTTATTTTCCGAATCCTTTGCAAAAGTATAAGCGAACGAAGTCTGACATGTCTTTCGTGTCCCTTGTGTCCCCATCTTTGGACTGAATTCGGTCCATGACATTATAAACGTTCAGATTTGTCCTGTATTTCTCGCTCTTCTCTAAAGTTTTTGCCGCCTCTTCGCACTCGACCTTGGAAAGTGTAGTTAAGAAAATCTCACCACAAGCTTTTTGATCGCGTTACATAATCCTCAGAAGGAGCGAGACGGCTTTAATCTACAGATCCACGACAACAGGGCACCTCCATCTACCCAATTTCTTTTTCCTAGATCATGAATACAGATTTCATTTCTAAATCTTTTACGAAGTTTCGAGAAACTTCCCCCGGATGCTAACTCCCCCACCCAGTGTGTGAACTCGATCACGGCCCTCAGTGGGGCGCGGCGCTCGAGCCTGGCAGACCTTGGCTCTGCAGGCCCTCCGTGCAGGTGTGCTGGAGCGCCAAGGTCTCGCTCCACGCCACTCCCTCATCCTGGTAAGAGCCACAGTGGCATTCTAACAAGAGCTCTGTGTGTGTGTGTGGCGAGCGCCTCTGATCCCACACGTCATGTCGGCTGAGCTAATTTGACAAATCCCCAAAACTATTTGCATTATTAAAGTGATTTCACCTTCTAAATGATTAACTCTGACAAGGTAATGGAACAGTGGGTTGACCATGCATGAAAGAAAGACATCACTCACCCATGATCCCCCTCGTCACTGAGCAGGAACGGCTGATGTGAACGCAACAAAACAAAGGATACGTCTCCATTTCCTCCTGGCGCGCAGAAGAGACAGGTGCCACCATCTATACATAAAAGCTGAAAAATAAATAATAACATTAAAATAACTGAACAGACCAGACATGGGCAATAAAATGGTGAAGCAGAATGAAAATCTCCAGCAACTCAACCCAGTTCTCTGCAGATCAAATTGTGCTCGTGCTGCCATCTAGTGGCGATAACGCGGAAGTTCAACGAATTTACTGAACAACCGTTAAAAAGGCATCAAATACATTTGTTTTTCAGATGAAACAGAAACACCGTGTTTTTAAAAAAAAAAAAAAAATAGAGGCATGAAGACTGAATATGGAAGAAGCTTTAATGATGATGGCCTGACACGTGAAAGTCATGAGTGACTGAATGAGCCAGGAGGAATTTCAAACAAGTGCGACAAAACACTCCCAGATGAATTACAGAATATTTTTTTAAGTTCTTGATAGAAAGAATGAGATAGTTCGGAAAACAGACAGTGGAAACGGATCATTCAGATACTGGCTATAAATGATAGTGACGTACACGTCATGACATCGATAAAAAAAAAAATCAATATGTAAATTATAAAATCAGATATTCGTTTTACTGATACTTTAAATTTGATTCAAACGTCATATTTGCTTACTTACTGGTCCGAAGATATATATATGAAATATAAGAAGTTATTTAGAAAGTAGTCATGGACAAATACATTCCTTCTTCAACTCCTCTGCTAATAAGTGGTGGTTTAATTCTCTTCAAGAGGCAGCAGAAGCCTTTAAACTGGGCCAGTGATTCGGATTCTATTGAAGCGATCTGAGACGTGGTGAGATTAGTTCTTGTCATCGTCAGGGGCGGGCCTGGGAGGGCAGACGGGCGGTCGGCTTCCATAATTATTTTGCCTGCAAATGATTATGAGGACACGTCAGAGGGAAAAACATCGGTCAGTGTCTTGCTCCTGAGTGAAACACGTGAAGCGCGTACCTCGGAAATTCATTCCGCACGAAATCAGCTCTGAGGGCAGATTTTGAAATGCCCATGCCAGGAGCAATCCTCTCTGGATATCTCACAGCGATCTTCAGCCCATTCAGCTCAAAGCCCTGAAGACGCAAACGAAGTGTGCATTTACATTTTACCCACAGGAGAATTTGTGGTTCAGGTCCAGGACGCACGCACCAGGGAGTACTCACGTGAAAGCGTCGAATGGCCTCGTTGCAATGCTCCTGCTTGGTAAAGTTGATGAAGGCGCAAGATCTGTTCATCAGAACCTTCACGCTGTAGACAACGCCGGCCCTGCAGGAGACAGCGGGACAACTGTAACGTGTGCGTGCGCCGCATAAAAAAAAAAAAAAAAGGTTACAAAAGTCTTACTTGCTAAATAGGTTGGTTAAAAAAGACTCAGTAACTGGGTGAATCAAGTTTCCGACCCAAACTGGAAACAGCTCCCTGTAGAAAGAAAACAACACATCACAAAGAACATGAACACTGATCCTGTGAGAAGCCCCTTTGAGGGTTGGTTTCAATCAAACACTCACGGTGCTGGTCGACTGTTTTCATGGCTGATCTTCGCCACCTGGTGAGGAGCGGGCGGACCCTTAATGTTCGACACATTCTGAGCTGGCCCGGCGGGTTTGACGTGGTGAGCAGCGGCCGCGGGGTGTGCGTTGGCTGAAAGGCCCGGGGACACGCCGGTGACGTTCACGACTTGAGCCACCGGCCCGGCGGCACTTTGAAAAGCTCCTAAACACAATTGGTTTATTGTACAAACGCACACATACAGAAAGTAACTGGTGTGGGGGGGGGGACTCACCTGGACGTGGGTTTAACTTTGACAGAACCACTAAGGCCTCCTCCACTGTCCCATGAATAATTAAAGCATTGGAGCTCTGCTCCCGACTGAATCCATACTCCTGCCACACAACAACACATTTGAAAATCTCCTATCGTGCCACACGGACCCACTGAACGAGATGATGCAAACACGTAACGCACCATCAGTTCTGTTATCTGCACTCGCATGAGTTCCTGAGCAGCTTCTGTATATGAACCTTCCAGTTTGAGGACTTCCTGGAAGCACTGCGCAGCCTCTTTATACCTCTGCAGGGAGAAGGAAGAGAAGACGATGAGGTCCCCTCGCGTTCTACTGTGGAACAGAAAGTTGAGACTCATCGACCTACCTTTAGACCGGCCAGGGCTCTGCCCTTCCTGAACAGGCCTTTAACCCAGCCCGGACACAAATTAACACACAGCTCCGCGTCGGTCAGCGCCTTCTCGTATTCCTTCATCTTTTCGAAGCAGAACGAGCGATTCCCAAACAACCTGCGACGGGAAACAATGAGAGTGAGTAAAAAGAAGCGGGGTGGGGCGTCATGCGCTGTGCATTAAGTACGTACTTAAACTCTGTAGGGTTGAATTTAATCGCGTTGGTGAAGTATTTCACAGCCATACCAAAATCTCCAGAACTTGCAAATCTATTTCCAATAACTGACGAGGCAAAAGGAAAAAAATCAAACATATATATTCTCAACAAGTTGCAAAGAGCTTGCGCACGACTTAGGAAAAACCTACTTGCGAGATCAGTGCTAATTTTTATATTATCTTCAACGGTGGGGATGCTGCAGGCAGCAGAGGCCGGATCAGCCTGGAGGAGCGATGGTGGATGGGCAGCTTTAGCCTGGTGTAATAAAAAGGACAAAACAATCAGGTAATAATTACAGTTGGAAATAAGTGTGATTTGTGCTTGCGAGGTAAGTCACCTCCGGCTCTCTGCGTTTACTTTCTTTAACCGGGACCTTCTTCTTCTCTTTCTTCTCAGGCTTCGGCTTCTGGTCCATTTTACGCTTGGCTATAAGAGCAGCCTTCGTCACAAAAGTACTTGTCATGTCCAATCCCTGAAGAAGATAAATAAATCAGACATTAGGGACAGAAAGCCCAGTATTTATACGTGTCAAATATCAATATTCGATTGGTGTGTGGTTGTTTTTGTTGGTGAAACACCCATGAGACTCTGAAGAACCCAGTGCATTCAGTAATAACAGTGGCATTTGGTACCTCACATTCAAAGGGGTCAATCTCAGCGTTGCTATCTTCACCGCTGGATTCCCCATTGCTGCTCTCTGTATCTTGAGCTGAAGTCAACTTTGTGACAGTGGAATCTGAATCGTCTTTGGGTGTCCCGTCCTCTGCTGTAGATTGCTGTGCATCACTTTCTCCCTGAAAATTGTGAAAACACAGGCCCGTTAACACGCGAGAGTGAACCTTTATTGAAAAGGTTCCCCTTTCAAAAGATGTGAAAACAAAAGAGCCGACCTCTTTGGCTTTTAAAAGGTTCTGTTTTTCCTTCTCCAGCTTCCTTCTCCTCTTCTGATTCTGTTTGACAAGAATGCACAGCAGTTTACCTTCAAACATTTAAAAATTCACCACTGGTGATCAAAGACACTTACCAGTTTTTTTAGCTTCTTCTTCTCAGCCTTCTCATTTTTTCTAATGTCTTCAAGTAACCTGGTATTCCTATCAGCTTCCTATCAGAGTTATAAGACAAACATTAACCATTGGAACTCTGCAGAAAGACGGAAACAACTAAAAGCAAACTCACAGGAGTGGATGGGCGAGGAAGGTGATAGTGCAGTGGAGGTTGCCATGCAAATTCTTCATTGTCCTCTTCTCTGTATTCCAGACCTGTGAAGAAACAGTATGTTTTATAATTTAGTCTGATGCATTTAATGCATGCAAGACTTCTAAATGTAAATCATACCCTGGAGACCGAAGCTGACGATCCTCTGAAAGCGACGATCTCGCTCGAACATTCCCAAAACCTGCTGCTATAAACACGAGAGCAAGAGAGTTACCATGGTGCTGACAGTCTCCACGCCCGCCTGTAAAGTTTCATTTCTCCCACATTCATCCTGACTGCCCTGCTCCCTAGTGCAAAGAAACCGAGGAAATCTGATGACAGCAGACAATGCAGTTAGTTTCACTTTCCATTCCCCTGCTCACAGACTGAAAATAACAATAATAATAATAATAATAATAATAATAATAATAAACGTCAACCGTTTTTAAAAACATATTTTCCAGAGTTGATTTAGAAGAAGTAGGAAGTCAGCTGCATACAGGAAACAGAAACCTATCACAGCAGCAGCTCTTTGATTGATTCAGAGTAAAGTTTGAACGCCCTTTGTTCCAACACGGCGCATCCGTGAAAATAAGGCTCTGTACTTACGAACACGTCCATGTCCATATATTCTGGAAGAGAGGAAGACACGTTCGGTGTTTCAGTGTCGAATCAAACCAGTGTTTTGCGATGATTCATACCAGCTGATCAGCGTCAGAGCCCACAAGTTCACACAACAGGAGTTAGCATCTCGGCTAAAGCGTTTCCTCACCTCTTGTGTCTCTGTACATCTTCGACGGCTCCCCCGCAGCGCCACGTGCGCCTTTAATCCGGTTTGTAACTTCAGAGCGTTTTAAAAATGAGCAGCTAACTTTCGGCTCATGCTGCTCGCGCTCCCGTCCAACATCAGCGTCACCTATCGGAAGTACCGCTCGTCCCCGACGCGTGTGCGCTGCAGTGGTCCTGCCGTTGCTGCCCTCTGCTGGTCGGATGTATGGTATGTATTATGGCCACATTGAAAAAAAAACAAACTAAAAATAAAGGTTAAATCGTCTCATTGGTGCGGCCACACGGGGAAGGATTTGTGGTTTTTTTATCTGAGGACGTAAATGGGCACAGAGGACGTGTATGAAGACAGGCTGAACTCAGACAGAGGGCACAAAGCTCCACCCCTAAACAGTTGGTAACAAACCGTCTCATTGGCCGAGCTAAACCAAAGAGGGCGGGGACAGACTGTGTGCTTATCTGAGGACGTATATAAAGCCAGTCGCCTTGAGTCTGTGGACATAATTCAACGTGTTCAGTTGCCGGCACCCTGCGGTACCCTACGACGGCCGCCGCCGAGATATGTGGAACAGCGGCGCCACCACGCTGGAGAAAGAGCTGCCGGTGCTGCCGGTGCTGGATCCTGGGTCTGGCATTGCATGTATGGGGGGGGGCCGCTGTCTGTGGCCGGCGTGTAAGTGGACGAACCGGGGGAGGCGGTCCCTGCTGATCCATCGTCCAGTCGCTGGACAGGTTGACAACGAAGCCGCTGTCTGACTGGCGTCAGCGAAGCTCGTTCATGGCGCTAATAAACCTAATAAAATCCAACCTGAGCTGTCAATAAAAATCATAATTGATTCTGTAAATCTTCTACAGTGCAAAGGCTCACTGTCGGCCAAAACAACATCAACGGTAGCGTCAACTCCGCTCGTCCCTACTCACTCGCTCACTCCGCCACTGAACTTTCTCATTGGTGCGGCCTTAATAACATGGGCACAGATTGTGGTTTTCATCTGCGGACGTGGATGAGGACAGGTTGAACTCTGACTGAGGGCACAAGGCTCCACCCCTAAACTGTGCAATTGCGCGCAACGGCACAGCTCTCCTGTCCACAGAGCGCCTGGTGTCTCAGGGAATTTGTGTGTGTGTGCACAGACACATGGAGAAATAGGAGGAACATATTGGTTAGATTTGATGGTATGTGGAGCTTTCAGATGTTATTTATATGATGACATTTGGTAACTAACTCTCAAACGTGCTTGTATAATGTGTTAGGCAATGACTTGCCTTAAAAACCCAGCTCGAGCTGAACAATAAAGTGACACAGAAAACGTGGGATCATATTAAATCTTCAATCCATTACTCAGTTAATCATTTTCATACAAGCATTCGCACTTTCAGAATTAGTTCAGGTACACGACCACATGTAGTTTTAAACAAGCACACAAAGTAAAACCATTTTTTAACAGTCAAATGTTGAAATTAAATATTGGAAATATTTATATATACTTTATACCCCCATATGTTTGTAAAATATCTTGCACAACAAAAATGATACCGAATAAAAAAAAAACGCAAAATAAAACCTTTGTATGTGTAGTAGATACAGTGTAAGGAATGCCAATTCCTATGAATAAGATCTTATACAATTGTCAACACATTTCCTGTCAGTAACAATCAAATAACACATGTATTAGTATTAAGGTACCATTACTTAGATCTCTGCATGGCCCTGTGGATTCCAAATAAATCACAGTTTATTATTTAATGCAAAGTCAGCAAAAAAAAAAAAAAAAATTGGTTTTGCCAATGCTCTGCTAAAGTAGTGTCCTTTCATTCAGAATTAAATCATCATTAAAACCAACACTGTGCTCTGAGTGATACTTCAGTAACAACTGCTGATTTAAAACTGCAATCTGCTGGACATCGTGCCTTCACCTGACACAAGACAAGGGCTCACGGAGTAGTGACGCGTCACATGACTTTCCGCTCCCTTTGAACTCAGAGCGAAGCAGACTTGGTCAAGAGGAAGAACCTGGCCTTATCTCTTAAGTTTAAGAGTTTAAAGGTCCACCCTGAGTCATTAGGTCTCAAATCAATAACCAAAATGTAAAGTGACAAAGAGCAGTAGTGAAAGCTGTCATCATAGCTAAGGTTTTGGGTTCATCTTCTCTAATAGAGGATAGAAGTTAGGTCGCTATATTGAGAATTATTCTACCGTCCGTCCGTGGCGTACAGAGAATGCGATGAGTCTGTGGTAAACAGAGCCCAGGAGGACGATGGCCCCGATCACCATCCCACAGATGAGGCTGAAGGCCCAGCGAGGTCCCAAGATGGTGTAAACCTGGGAGACGAAAACGGGACCCAGTGTCCGCGCGCCGCTGCCAGAGGCCGTCAACCAGCCCATGTACACTCCCTGCAGCGAACACACTTCGAATCAACTCAAAGGCGTTCAAACATTCCTCCATGTTTTCAAAATAAAGCACCATATCCTTCAACCTACTACCATCTCCTCACCTGAGGCTTGGGTCCGAGGATTTTGGAATAGAGCGTGTAGGACATGACGTTGCAGGCTGGGTACCCCATGCCAATCAAGACGTCAGCTGAGATGTACTGAGCGATGTGTATTGCCGGAGTATACTGACACCAGGTCTGTTGATATGGGCAGCCTGTCGGCTCCAGAGAGCTGTTGGAGGCTAACATGGCCTCAGATACATGACTGAGCTTTGAGTTGTTTTTCACGTCTGGGGTTGGAGGAGAAAATTAAACATTAATAGGTGATTACAAAAATGGAAACATCTTGTGCCATGTGAACAATCCCTACCCGCCCACTGGATTTTTGGGTAATGATTCCCCCATGGGAGCAGGGTAAAGAAACCACAGAATATAATGGCCAATCCGGCGAGCAACACAGGACGATCCCCAACCCTGGCAGGGAGGAAAAAAAAAAAAAAAAAAACCCCTTGTGATTATAATCACGACGAGACGTTCAGGAGTAGCTGTGTTCAACAAATTCCCAGTAACCATACCTGTGAGAAACCAACTTTACCACAAGAAACACAAAGATGGATTCAAATCCAATGCAGCACATGATGACGCCATTGTATATCACGGCTTCTTTCCTTGTCCAGGCGAACATGTCCATGGAAAAAGGAGTGGCGATTCTGCACAATCATAAAGCAGTCAAGTGTAGGCAAGATTCGCTGTTACATGCCGATTCGACTGCTTCTGTATTTTGCAAAATAATACGTACGTTTCAAAGATGGCAAAGATGAACATGACCATGAAGAAGAGGACGTTGGAAGTCAGGACCGCTACGTAATCGATGTTTCCCTCTGTTTCTTCGCCAATGGCATCTCTGTCTATTGCAGTGATAAGGGAGGGGGGAGACCATTTGAGAAGACAACAGGAAGGAATTGCAGCAAAAAGGTGCCTCAGGATGAAAAGGCAGAGCCAAAAAGAGCAGGAAATCACACACCTTCCGTTATGTCGTTGATGGTTTGGATGTGTCTTCCATGATCGTCCACGCGATGCTCTCTGTGGAAATCAACCTGCGTTATTATCAAGGCTATCTTTGCTTCCTTTGGTCAAATTCAAAACAACAACGTCACCTCAGCACCAACAGCACCAGCAGGATGTTGATGAGGCCGAAAGCCGCAGCCAGTAAAGCAGGAGCCGTGTACATGTTGAGCTGCAGATCCAGGAACTTCAGCCTGACGCCGCGCTCGCCGATCAACGACAGGCACGCCTGGAGTGCTGTCGAACGCAAAACACACTTGTTGACTTTTCACAGCCAACGCTACACCGACGGGCGCTGCGGGCGGCGACACGCCGGCATCGTTACCTGGTCCCAGGATGAAACCCAGGGCCTGACAGGCGCTCATGGTCGCCATAGCGCCGGTTCTCTCCTTGAGCGACGTTGCCCCGGCAACATAGGACCTCACCACAGCAACGTTGCCTGCCATGGAAAGATCAGATCTACTTCTAGAGGACGTGTGACACTCATCACAACTGTACATAGAGAAAATAGGAACCACACACGTCACCTGCACCAAAGCCGACAAAAGCTCTGGAAAACAGGATGTGGAACTTGTTGTTGGCCGTGGGCAGGAATGCATAGGCGTAGTAGATGTTGCCCAACAGGTTGATGAAAATGGAGCACACCAGCGGCTCCCTGCGAGGTCGGTGGTTAGACCATAGGCCGAAAATGGGGGAAGCCACCATCTGACCCAGGCTGTAGGCTGCCACCACCCATCCCAGGAAGCTGGCGTTAGCGCTGGCATCCAGCTACGTCACAAACAGATGGGAGAAAAAGTAAAAACACGGGAATGACTTTTAAAAAATATGTACCGTTACTGACTCATGCAGTTGTATTTGAGTGGTCCCTTAGTGTTTGTATGTAACTTCCTGTTCACGCATACCTTGTGCAGATAGGGCCAAAGTGATGTGATGACAATCGTGAAACCTGGAAGTGAACACAACAGTGATGCACTGGATGCTGATCCCAAAATTCATTCCAAACACGCGTGATGAGTAGACAATGAGTGAATTATGAGGTGGGCTTTCCCTTTAAAGTCTCACGGTCCTCACCGACGCTGCTGAGGAACATGGTGAAGTACATGACTCTGATGGACCTCCACCGACTCTTGTAGTCTCCATCCTGGGAGTCATCGCTGCACATAAGTGGGTGGGGGGGTGCAAAGTTACTGACAGGCTGGTAAACAAACATTAATCCAGCCCAACACTTTACACTGCTCCGTGTAGTTGCATCACTCCCTGTTTACCGATCTAAAAACTCGGCTGAACTCTCGCCCCCACCTGCTGGTGTCGTCCCGGAGCAGCGGCGTGTCATCGTCGGAGTCAACAAGCAGCGACATTTTCCCCGAAACTCCTCCAGAGGGTCGAGGACTTTGCAGGTGTGGAGCTGCGCTGCTACTTCCCCATTCAGCTTCGGGAGGCTGGCTAGCTACGGTGGCCGCTAACGTTAGCAACCCGAGCTAACATTCGTGTTGTTATGTGACAGATCGCAGGTCTAACTTACTCCACACGTCCACATTTCAACCCGATGTCCGCACACAGGCTAGGTGTCTCATTGGACTATGGTACCAAACAACACACCACTAGCGCCTGAGCTAACGT
The DNA here is from genome assembly GCA_016785235.1 of Pseudorhombus dupliciocellatus. Lineage (NCBI taxonomy): Eukaryota > Metazoa > Chordata > Actinopteri > Pleuronectiformes > Paralichthyidae > Pseudorhombus > Pseudorhombus dupliciocellatus. The sequence continues at coordinate 2,417,135 of JAFBJW010000098.1, forward strand.
ACTTGAATTGTAAACTTCCGGTTAGGCTTTTCACAATAATCTCAAATCACTAATTCAACCAAGTGAATTCGAATGACTGGTTTTCTGGACAGCAGCCAGTTGCATACATATAAAGTTATATATACACGGGGTCGCCACGAATACACCATCTTAATTAGTTCGTGTTGCAGTGACACTTTTACCAACTTTGTGGGGTTTTATTTTGGCGACATCCCCTCCGAGCCTGGCGTTTCCGTTCACACTGAGGAAACTCACGTGTTCGAACCCACAGAAACATTTCACAGCAGTGAATCAGGATCCCGTGTGTTTCATTAAAGCTGAAATTCAGGTTCTCGAGTCTGGGGAGAGCAACGTGCCGAAAACACTTTTATATTCCTGTGCTTCTTGTTATTGTGGTATGTAGGTGACTGTTTGCGTGAATACACCAGAGGCAAATGTTGTCGTCGGGTGTTGCTGCATTCAGCAAAAGAATAAAAGGAGGAAGAACAATAGCAAATACAAAAATATGTGTGTTTGAAGACTGTTCCACCATTTGCCTGAAATATAAATTTGTATAATAATGCAGTGGCGTAAAGAGGAAAAAGCACAAGGTGATAAATCTGTTCTCAGGTCAATCTGCGCAATGCTGACCCCTGGTGGCTTAATGTAAAAACCGCAGCCATCGAAAGTGAAAGGGAGTCTTCCAAAGCCATTTTTCCCAAGGAATCTACTCACACTTTTCCATGTCGATGCGGGAATTAGCTCGATAAATGGACCTCAGATCTGATTCCAAATCTAAACTAGGTCCTTAATTCTGTCTTTGAATTTGGGAAATCCTGGACTTGACTGGACACTATTTCTGTCTGGGATCACACCAACACGATGGGTAGGCCTTCCGTTTTCATCTTCCTTCTCTGTTTCGATCGAGCCACTTTAATAATTGAGACCGCACTTATAAAAAGCGGAAAAGGAAGCATAAAAGACCACGTGGCAAATGTCTCTGAATTAATATTTATTCTGATTCATATGCTAAACTGCATTTTGTTGCTCTGAACACATGCAATGACAGTTAAGTTGAATCTTATCTAATGTCATCTAAAATATTTCTTTCATTCAACAGGTTTACACATGATAACACGCATGCACCTTTTCGTGTTTATTTTCTCACCTTTGTCAAGTGCCTCTGGTAAATATACATTTTTCCACTGTTCATCATCAGGTTATTGTGGCATTAACTGTTTTCTCCCCAACTACTTTTTTTTTCTGATTAATCATACTTGGGTGCATGAACTAAGTCAATAGAGCATCTTCTCTCTTCTCAAACAGACATGCTGCTGTAATTTTCACTTTTACCTAATGTTGAAGATACAAACACATTTATTCTGCTGCAGTATCAAAGAGCCTCGTGGTTTTGGTCAAGTCACCTGTCTTAGAGCACCAGGGTGGAGAAACCACACTACCATGCTGGCTCAATCCACAACAGAGTGCCGAGCCTCTGGAGATACGCTGGTACCGGAATGATCAGTTCGATACCCCGATCATACTGTATCAGAATAAAGAGGCAGAAGCAACCCAGGATGCTTCCTATGCGGGCAGAGCCTCATTTGGCCTCAAGGATGCAGCATCTGGTGGGCTGGCAGTGGGAGACGTGAGCCTGAAGCTGCAAAATGTCAAGCTGGAGGACGAGGGAAATTACACTTGTTACGTGAGCAGCGATCAGGGTTATGACCGTGGAAGCGTCCGTCTCAAGGTGACAAGTGAGTGTCAGCAGGGAGGAAAACAATTAAAAAAAAAAAAAAAGTTTACTCGCCTTTACTTCAAATCTTTTTCATCATCATTCCACTTCTAGAAACGGGAACCACCCCGCTCCTGTCAATGGCATGGGCAGAAGAGAACCTGGCGAATATGAGCTGTCAATCTGAAGGATGGTATCCGAGGCCGACGCTGCGCTGGGCCAGCCACGAGCACAATCTGACCCCAAAGAGTTTGCAGTACAGCGAAGCGTCTTCTCGACTTGTGTCAGTCCACAGCTGGCTGCTGGTCCCAACCTCCTCGGAGGTTTCCTGCTCAGTGGGTCTCCCTGATGAGGAAGCAAAGGAGGCAAAAGGGCGTCTGGGAGTCCATCCTAAAACTGACAAACAGGGTACAGAAAATTGTCTGAATAATAAATTAATAAAACCATAATTTTAAGGTGCCTTGTTTTCCATTTCGTGACTGAATCAGCATCTGGACAGAGCTCTGGATTGGTGCCTGGATTGGTGGCCGTCATTGTAATCCTTGTGGCTGTATTTGGAGGACTCTGCATCAAAGACAGAGGTACACGTTGTCGATTTCTTTAAATCAGCTTTCAGACAATAAAAAAGAAAATCTGAAGAATCACAATCAACACAAAGTCTCAAATCATAGCGTTAATGTTATGTTCATGAGAGTATTATCTGAATCAGGCTGCAACTAACAGTTTTTCTTTACCATTCTTCACCAATAGTTTGCCAGAAGAAAGACAAAACAGAGAGGAGCCACCCTGAGGGTAAGAAATATCCATACTAAAATGTAAAGCCCATATGCATCCTTCCACAAGTTTGGTTGAAATCTGTTCCGTAGTTTTTTGTCTAATCTTGTTTAAAAGCAAGTATGTGAAAACATTAGCTCCTTGGTAATGAGTGCATTTACACAATCTGAGCTCACAGGTTCAATTTTGTCTTTTGTATTTGCAGAGAATATGAAGCTTTTACGAGAAGGTAAGAAGTTACAGTCATTGTTCTCATGAAATGTATGGAATTGAAATAGGAGCAGACTGTCCTTAATTCGTGGAGATTTGTGTTGCGTCCATGTTCACTGTGTCTGTATTTGTTTTCAGGACAGCAGGAGCAACTTGAAGAGGCCAGAAAGCATCATGGTAATCTAAACTTCTCAGAGAATGACACGGACCATCAGCATATGATATGTCAGCCTATTATGACTCTGTCTGATTCTAATTAACTTTCAATTTTCAGTAAATATTACTCTTGAGGACAAAGAAAATCCATACATCAAAATCAAAGATGGTATATTCAGAGAAACGCCAACCCCCATCAAACCCCTGCAACCAGTTACCTGTCTCACAGCGATTCGGGGAACCCCCGGCTTCTCTTCAGGTCAACACTACTGGGAGGTTTCTTTAGAGAAACCCAACGTAGGGATCAAGCAGTCCTGGTGGGTCGGGGTAACAAAGGCAACTGACTTCCCTCTGCAGGCTGATGCTCTGTCATGCCCATCAAATGGTTCCTGGTTCCTGTCGTCTTCCCCTGAGAGACCACACAGCCTCGAGTTAAACACAGATACAAAGGTTTTACTGCCTGTCCAGTCAAGGCTGAGTACAGTTGGTGTGTTCCTGAATCATGACACCGGAGAGCTTTCCTTTTTTAATGTGGAGGAGAAATCTGTCATTTGCTCTGTCACTACAATATTCCAGGATGAAGTCTTTCCGTTTTTCAATCCTGGTGTAGGTGACAGTGCACCTATGGAGTTAATATCTCCATAGACGCCAGAGCAGAGTGGATGTAATGAGTGAAAGTAAAGATGTAAAGTGAAAGTCCCTAAAGTATCTTCTGTATCTGAACTTCTCTATAAGAATAATTGTTAGTTTAAATGTGTCATATTATTCCCACTTGACCGTACGGTTGTGTAGTGTAGTGTTTGTACCCTGAATAAACGCAATTAATCTGAAACCTGGCACCTTTTTGTTTTACTTTTTGTTGTGTCCTCAGTGCAACTCACTTTCCAGTCCAGTTTTAAGAAAACACTGCAAAATGTCATACACTTTAATAAGTACAGATAGTATTTACATTATGTACAACATAACACAATACTAACTTTGTACTACTGTATACTTTTCATAGATTAAGAAGTATATACAATATGAATACGAACATGTGTTGATTTGGAAATAAAATTTGTTTGGATATTCTTCTCATATATCGCAATAAATTCAAGTAGGCGTGCCCCGATACATACTAGTCTGAAGATGATCATAGGAGGTATGCAAGAACCGATACATGGACCAGTGCATCAGTCCAAGACTTTGAGGAATACTTCTTTAAAACACTTGTCTGTTGGGAGGTGTGGGCTGATGGCAAACAAACTATACAAGTTCATACATGTCTCAGTCCAGACGTAGTTTTTCTGTTTGTTTTTTTTTTGTTTTGTTTTTTTGTTTTTAAACACCATGAGAACCATCGGCGTCATCCTCCAAAGCTTCAAAGTCACGTTTGGTCATCAGCGTTCAATGGAGGAAAATGCTAGAGAAGACAGAAGATGTCGCCTGTTGTAGTGCGTCCCGGTGGTCTGAAGCTCACACCGTATCACTGCAGACAGCTTCTCTACTCCACATCTCCTAACAGCCTCCGCTCCACTGCCAACTAGCTAGTAAAAAGGACATATAAAACAGATCTTAAAAAAAAAAAAAAAATTGCATTCACTGAGTCTGAACTCATATACACAATTACAAGAACATCTTGCCCGACCACTTAAAAATACAACTCGGAAACAGACATGGGAGGGGGGGGATCCCAACACTGAGAACGAACAATCCTTAACTGGAGAAACAGCATCCGTTTCTTAGCTTAGTCACTTTTATTACACTTCTCCCTTATGACCAGGGCGATGAGACGGGAGGAAGATGGTCTCCACCCCGGCCAAGAGTTTACATCTTCGTGTGATTGCTGGTGGTTTGTACAGTATGGTACGTGTCCCTCAGTCACATCTTTTTATCAATTGTCTTTTTTTTTCCCCCTCTAGCAAACTGCGGCGGCGCTTTCCCTCCTCCCCTGCTTCTTCAGCAGCTGGATGCGGTTGTGGACGTAAAACTTGATCGCCCTCCAGTCCCGCTGGTTGCTCACCAGCAGAGGGCAGAGTTCGAGGCAGCGCTCACAGTCTGCCTTTGCGGGGACTCGCAGCTCCATGAGGTTTCGGTTCAGGTGGGTCTCCACTGCTACACGCTCTGCCTCCGACCAGGGACGCTTCAGGACGCCACGCTTCCCTGTGAGAAAGACGGGGCGTTGCAGAAATTAAACACATAAATTAAACCGAGGATTCTCTGTAAGTCAGAGTGACGGTTACCTGATTTGGGTGGCATACATCGCCTCTTATGGACGTTGGCTATAGATGGGCTAACTGGAGATGGAACGGGCGCCCGCTTCTTCCGCGGCGGTCGACCCGGGCCCTTCTTCTTAACCAGTACCTCAACCTTTTCCTTCACTTCCTCCTTCTCTTCTTCAGCCTCTGAAACCTCGGAAAAGGAGTCCGCTGAGTTCCCAGACATCACTGTAGGACAGGGGTAAACCAGACGATGGGGAAGTCAAATCATATCAAAATAAATAATAACAACAAATAAAGAAATTAGCAGTATTTACCGTCCAGCTCAAGGCAGATGTGCTGCAGACTCATCCCTCTGAAAAGAACGCCTTCCTTCTCTCCGTAAAGAACAACACGACCCACCTGGCCCATGAGCGCTGGGTCACGGATAATAGAGGAGCAGTTCTGGGTCACGTGGTATTCTCTCTCCAGGAAGTCCTCCAAGCGTTTGGTTGATCCACCTTGGCCCTCACCCTCCTCCAACAGGAGCAGCTGGGTGAGGATAGCAACCTGCCGCCTTGCTCTCGTTGCCGTCAGTGCTCCCGGGTTCTTGGCCCCGCTGGCTCGAGCCAGGTTCCTGAGGAGGTCCGTGCCCCGGAGAGGGGTGGCAGGAGAGTGGTACGGCCGGGAAAAGACGTATGGACTCTCTGGGTCCACGCCAACATTGGGGCTGGTTTGAAGGAGCAGGTCCAGGCAGGACTCACAGTGTGGAGGGAGAATTAGTGGCTGGATGCGGCCACGCTTGCCCAAAACGCCGGCCCGCGGGAGATGAGAGAGGACCTGCCGCTCAAAGGGGGACAAGAGGGATTCCATGCCGGAGGGGGGGCTGGAGCTGGAGCCGGAGCTGGCCTGTGGGGTGACGCGGCTGCGGTAGTCCTGGATAGTAAGTTTGGCCACCTCACATTCGCGGTGACGGTTGTAGAGGATGAGCAAGGAGAGGCTGGAATGGCAAAGGAGGCGCCAGGCCTCGGCAGTGTGAGGAGAGCGGGTTAAGGAAAGGTAGGAGGAGTGCTGCTGGCGGCGGAGGAAGAGGACCAGGCAAGAGAGGGAGGACAGCAGCGGAGACATGTGATGTCTTTGTGTGCTGAAAACAGAAACAGCCGTTAAATTAGCAACGCACCACCTTATGTTATCAATATAAATAAATAATAATGGGAAAGGAGCACCAGAGACAACCGAACCTTATAATATCGCCATTCTTCTCTTCGGCAGGTTCATCTTCACCTTCTGCACTCAGCTCCAGTTCTTCTTCTGGATCTATGTCAGGCTCTGGAGTCGGGGGCGGAACTAGCTCCTCGATTCTTGAGCTCTCCACCTCCACCTTCTGCTGCTCCTCCTGCTTTTCCTTTTTCATTCTCCGACCCCTCCTGGGAGTAGTCGGAGCAGGAGGGGGTGGCGGCGGCGATGGACTCTTCACCCTGGTCACCACAGGAGGAGGAACAGTGCGTTTCGCAGCAGGCGCCGATAAGCTCGGCCCCTTCTTCGCCGCCGTGGGCTGACCCGAAGGAGGCGGGGAAAGCGAGAGGGAGAAAGAGACGCTGCCTGTGCTCGAGCGAGTGGCTGGCGATTCCCTCTCCCGAGAGAAGAGAGAGGGTAGCGCGGGGTTCGAGCCCGAAGGCTGCGGGACAGCAAAGGAATGAGTGTGAGTAGCAGAGGTGGAGGAGGACGACGAGGGCTGAGGGTGCGAGGTGCTGCCGTTTGAAGAGCTGTGCAGGTTTGCCAGCTCCATGGCCGTCCTGACCTCAGGCTGGTTGGCGTGGTGTTTCTCCAGATGGCGTGCTAGCGAGCGATAGTGGCGCCCGCAGTACGGGCAGTGCTGCCGCCGGCTCACTGTGGCACTGCTGGAGCTGCCGATGTTAATGTTGATGTTGTTGTTAATGTTGGTGGTCGGGGGGGCCAGGGCACTGGCTGGGGACTGGGATCTGACTGGGGGTGTGACAGGTGCAGGGCGGGAGAAGGACGAGCATGGACGCCCAGGTCCCCTGGAGGAGGTGGGTGAGTTCTTCTTCTTTGAATCGACCGCAGTTGGCAACTTGCGCTTCTTGCGGCGCCGTAGCATTCGGCCCCGTAATTCTTCTATTTCCTCCTCTTCGTCGTCATCGTCGTCATCGTCATCTTCCTCCTCCTCGTCCTCCTCGCGATCAGAGTCACTGGGTTCGGAGTGCGTGAGTGGGGACGATGACGGTGATAATGACCAGGAGGGGGTAAGGTAATCGGAAACAGAGAGGGACAGTGGGTGGGGGCCAGCCTCATCCTCCTGGTGAGAGACAAAGTCATGAATGAATTCACAGGGTCTGTTAACAGGTCCATCACCAGACTTATTTACACCGTCCTTGTGTGCAGTTGCTCACCATTGCATTCTCGCCCCAGTCTGTCAGGCTATAGTCCACTGTGATCTCCTCCCCTTTGGCGATGTCCCGGATCGCTATGACGACCAACCGTACCTGCGTCCCACAGTGGACCTCTCGGATGCGGCAGTTGGGTGGCGGATGAAAAAGCACGGGCCCCCGAACCCCACTTGCCCCTTCCTCACCCAACTCTGGCACACTGGAAAACACAACCTGGTGTCAGTCATGTGGATCTTCTAGAAGAAAGCAGCCATGGTTGGAGAGGGGGTGGGGGGGTGGGGGGTTCCTTACCAGAGCTGAGCGGGATCGGGCAGGTAGTAGGGGCTGCCAGGTGGAGGGAGGCGGTCTTCTGCACCCTCTGGGTACTGGCCCTCACCTGAGAAGAACAATAATGTTTCTAGCCATCACATCACAGCATCAACAACAAGCCTTATGTTAGAAAGATAACAAGTGTGTCCTTACAACAATACACTGCTGGCTACAACACTTTTCTATAAGCACCACAATGGATGAAAACACCAACAGCATGTGGCCAAAGGAGTGAGTGTGTGTGTGTGTGTGTGTGTATACCAGGGCTGTAGCTGTGTTCTGACATACTCTCCTCCTCCTCATCTTCTGTTACATACGCTCGGTCGCACACCTTCACAGGTGTCCCCTTCCTTTTTCTCCCACACACGCGGCTGTAAAAAAAAAACAAAACCGGGGCTTCTTTTAGCATAATGACACGTTCAGAAGAAGCAGTGCTCCAGACTCCGGTGCTGGAAGTGCCTGGATAAAGGGCAACGGAAATGAGCGTAGCACGCGATGCCACTGTAAGGCCGGGAACTGCATGTGAAGATAGCAGCAGTGGCTTCTACTACATGCTTTGGATTTGACAAACAAATGAAGACACAGTTGTTTAGAAACTGACAAACTGCAGTGTTGGTTTCAACACCAGGTCTATGGATATCTTTGTGTTGGAGAAGGGTTCAGGTGTTACTGGACACACGCTCTACATGGTTCACTGTGACAATGTAGAATAGTAACCTCTAACCATTTTCCATTTGCATTTGCAAATAGCTAATAAGCATATTCACATGTCCATGACCAACAATCTTGAGCTTAATCTACAAGACACTATAATCACTTAATCAATTATTTCAGCAGCAAAGCATAATGAGAAAGTGTTTTGGTAATTGATCTTTTGAGATGTTGTTGGTGCACTGCAAGATTCCTGATCAAACAAAAAATGAGCAATGAGCTATTGAACATTTCATTGCTGATATCGGGAGGATTCATTGAAAACACGATCAGCAGATTTGTCATAAATGCAAATGTTCTGCAGCTCTGATTGAATAATGAGCTCAAACAGCAGCAGTTAAGTTAAACATCCCATGTAATATCTATTTACTTAGCTCTCATTGAGTCTAGTTTTATTCATGTAACAATCTTACTTTATTACAGAACCTTAAGGCACTGCATGTTTGTACTGTTCATCTTTGTTATTATGACTTTGGGGCACAAGAATTTCCTCTGGAGTTAATATTTACATTATATCTTGTCCCTGTGAGCAGCTGTACGTCAGTCCCTAAGGGTACAGATCATATATTCCTCCTGTGAGCAGTAGCTGGGTCTCAGGTATAATTATCAAACTAATATTGACATTGCCCCACCCCTTTGTTCAATCCCGTCAGCCTGGATCGATGCATTGTCAGAAGGCTGATCGCCACCACACGCCGTGTTCCATGCCGGTGACACTTCACTTTTATCGGACACATTTCGGTGGTGGTCAGCAACTTTGTTTACACGAAGCCAAAACAAGCCAGCGTCAAGCGTGCAGCGTCTGAACACACGGTCCGAGCGGGGAGCGTGAACATACGGACTCTGCTCGACGACACGTCCCCGTGCATGTGCAGCCGAACACGGCCAGACACACGACAACACACACGCCCGGAGAACCGGCCAGGTTTGCCCCCGGTGATTCCTGCTGGGTGCATGCTAACGTTGATGCTAAACCAGCGCTAGCCCTGTTAGCTTCTAGCGGCTAGCATCGGTCAAAACATCATGAACCGAGAGGCTGGAGATGAGCGAGGCGGGGAGGAGGCGCGACCTCCCGGGGCAGAGCAGCTGCAACCGGGCGGAAAAGCTGCGAGGCTCGCTCCCCCTTGCTCCGTTTCCTCCGATGTAACCAAAGGGGAGACGCACGCGAAATAAAGGCTCCTAACGTGAACAGAAACAGACGCGCACGCTTGTAGCGGCGCGTGCGTCGCCAGCGCTGGAGCTGCCACATTTCTCCGGTGGAAAAAAACGAGCCTGCGCGGCGGTGGACCGGCGGCCCGACGCTCTCACTCACCCCCTCGGTGGCGGCGGCTTGCTCCCATCCCCGTCGCTGTCGAGGGTCGGCGGCTCCCGGTAGTCAAAAGGCGAGCGTACATTCTCCGCCATTAGGACTCCCTTCGCTACCTCTCGCGCTCCGGTAGATCGCAGAACGCGCATGTGCACAACATCCCTCTGGGGCTCTAATGGTAAAATGGGGTGCACCCACCTCTGAGGAGAATAAAGAGAAACTACAACACGATGCAACACTCAGGCGGCGCATGCACGATATTATAACCCTGCATCTGCACGTGTGTGCATGTGAGATCCCATGCAACACACGTGCATTTGCATCAACGCTGTGAAGCAGCGGTGCTGAGTATCTGAGTACTCGAGTACTCAAGCACGTTACTCGAGTATTTCCGCTGTATTCTTTTGCTCTGTAGGAGAAGGTTTTAACCAGTGGTTACTCTTTAAACAAAGATTTTAACACGGAAGTTTTGTCGTTTTGTTGACATTTCTGTGATCAGGTGATTGAAAGTGTAATTAAGGCCACACTTTCACAACTGTCAGATTCTTTAACTAAATACATACATGTACAGCTTTCCAAGACAGCTACATTTACTTAAAGTATCAAAGTAAAAGTGCTGCCAACTGCAACTGGTGTGTTTCTTTATATTATTTTATTCCATCTGAAAATCATATATATATATATAAATAACAGTGGCCTAGACTTTGCACAAGAGTTAAATGATTACACATAATTTTCATGTATATTTTATAATAATATACTGTTCAGTTTAGTTCTGATTACAAAGGAAAACATCAGTAAACTTCCTGTAGATCATTAGTGCAGAAAATACCAAATTATTCAAAGCTGTACTTACAAAACTTCCTTGGACTTATAACCTAGAAAATAAAATGTTGGGTGTAAATGCAGAAGTGAGGGTTTCGAAACAATTAAGTAAAGTCAGCATCAGTAAATAACAAAGGTTAAGAAAGGTTAAGAGTGCCTTTTAATTGTCAATGCACATCCAGTTATTTATCACAGAGATAAAATAAAAGCACGAGACTGAGAAATCCTCCAAACTGGCAGGTCTGGACGTCACAGCTCATTCACACACCACGGCTGTGCTGTGTCAGGCGTTTAACTCCACAGTGAGGTGCAGAGCGTTTGATACGTTTGGCTACAGACAGTACAATCCTATTTGTTATTGGTCTAACATTGTGGTTCTCAAACATTTGGTAAAATGTGAGAGGCCCACTGGTGAATTAGTTCAACCTCGTGAACAGTGTAGCAGCACATTCAAGTGTAACATCAGGAGAGAACTTGAACACCGGAGCAGCAACTTGAGTATCACAGATTATGTCAAATAATAAAATATACACAAGCATTTTGTCTACATATGGAATTATTAAGATTAAATATGTTAACAATGGGGTACAATAAGAGCTAGGTGACCTATTGAAATAGCTAAGGGCTACAGGTTCAGCTGCACATCAGTCACAGTTTTAACAGTCGGGTACTTTTGGCTACATTCTAGCAGTTAGTAGATTTTTTTTGGAGTGTTACGAACGGCACATATTTAGTCATCAAAAGGTGAAACCACTTAAATAAAATAAATTACACACTGTCTACAAAAAAAAAACAATTTCTCGTTTCCAAAACATTCTCTCTGCCACCGCACCAGGCGAACCAACCATCACACACGCAGAATTCAAACTCACTGGGTTTCAGTGCCCTCGCTCCTTTGTCAAAGGAAATAGCAACTGTGGGAAACTAGAGGTCATTTTAGCACTTGCTGTGGAAATACCAGCGCCTGGGAAAACCCGTCGACTGCACTTTGCTTTAGAAAGGAGCTTAGTTGTGATTTCAGTTGAGCAGGGCATTCAGAACCTCCAGTGTTCACAGAGGATATTCCGCATGACTTAATATTTCATCTGGAATAAGTACAAGACAAGGCTGGCTGTTAGTTTTGAGTGAGGTCATTCCGGGATGTTGCTAGATCCGATCAAAGAGAGCTAGATCTCCTCCGCTCCTGTCGTCTCCGCGTGTAAGACGTGGAGGGTCTGCACGGCGTGGTCGGCCCAGTGGATCAGCTCCAGCAGCACGCGATAGGTCCACATTTTGAGCCCAAACGTCCCCCCAGCACCGTCGGGTTCCTAGGTGGAGGAGAGCAGGTTAGCATAACTACATCCAGATGCATCATAAAAAGACAAAAACATCAAACTAATTGACTGAATGACTAGTTTGCCTTGCAGCCAGCGAACCATTAAACCTGACACTGCTCTGAGTGATCTGTAACAGTGAATTTTACATTTTAGCATTTCCAAATAATCTTGATGGAAAAAAGCCAAGCAAATACAGGGGACTGATATTTAAAAGTGTGGGCAATTCGGGGCAGCTTGAATTTAATCAGGCTGTTGGGCCTGAACGGACGTATGCGCTCCACTGAGTGCAGTTTATTCATTTAGTTCTAGTCAGGTGAACACAGTTTTTATGGTTTGGTTCAGTCCACCATTGTCAGTAAGTGCAGGGTCTGCATTTGTGTGGCTGCAATAGCTCATTCATGCTTCAAACTGACAGTTTTTTTTTTCTTTTCAAACGTTATTAGGACATATTAGCACTTTGTGTTGAGTTCTTACTTTGATGAATTCTGATGTAGTTTAGCAAAGTCTTTCAATCATTTCATAAAAAAAGATGCATGGAACTTAGTAGGGTGGCAACAACAGGATAGAATGGAATGTGGTCCCCTGAGAGACATAAGAGATTTTTATAATAATATATTTTGTATATACCGTTTCAGAAAATTAGGTTATAACTGCATATAGCACTTTTTGTTTGGTGTACCTGGAACAGGACTCCCTATATAGATAAAATACCATATTGTATGATGTTTGAAAAATCTTCCTTACTGACTACTGACAAATTCTTCACCTCAGTACACTGGTGGTCAGGAGTGACTTCCAGGGTCTTGCTCTCGCTCTCTGCAAGACTCTTGGTGCTGAGGAGCAAGTGCTCCAGCCGGGTCCGGACGGTGGCCCTCATGGTCCCATAGTCGCCCTCCAGCTCGCCCCATTCTTCATCTTCCTTCAGGATGACACAGTGGAGCAGCCCCAGGCATTGCCGCAGAGCCGCATGCAGCAGCTGCACCTTCTCCTCAGTGCTGGGCTCCTCCGAGTCTGGGGACAAGGACACGATGCGCCCGCTGTCTGGGGTGTGGTCCAACAGGAAGGTCTCCCTATCTTTCTGCAAAGGATGGGCAAATCGAACGCATGACTTTGGATGCTGGCCTTGCACTTGTGACTTCATTCTTCGATATTGATCTACTGCGAATTTAGAGTGGGATGGATTGAGCTGATCGATTGAAAGGTGTTTTTAAAAGGATTCTGAGGCACAGCTGCATGGCAGCAGAAAAAAATAAACCCATGCACTCTATCCATTAGGGGCCCCAGGGGGAATGGAGGAGGTGGGGGCTTGTTTTAGTGTGATTACACTCTGCAGCACAGCAGCAGCAGTAGCAACACACTGTGACAACACGCCGGTCAATGTGTATTCATTAAAAGTCTGATGTAGAGTAATGGAGGTATTAACAGGTAGCTAGTGACCAACATGTCCGTGCGAAGCCACAAGTAACGGGAAAGGGAGAGTGTCCCACCGCCCCTGAACACCACCCTCATAACTCACGTAAAGCTGGAGCAGGCGGGTACATTCGTAGTGCAGTAGCCGGGCGAGAGCCGCCGCTCTCCCGGTCCGCGACCGTCCAGCCCCCTGCGCGTCCAGCCCGGTTATCGGCTGCTGCTCTGCCATTTGCTCCCCAGCCCCGGTTCCACAGGAGGGTCAGCGGCGGCGGCGAGAGGGGCGAAGGCCGAGCGGGGGGAAACGCCGTCTCCCAAAGCTCCCTCCGACCCCCAGCGTCGAAAATAACGGGCGGCGAAGTAGCGTTCTTCGGTCGTTTTTCTCGGTTTGGCGGCGGACCCCCGGAGCTCCTGTCCTCGCTGCCCGGGTCAGTGCGGCGTGTTGGTGTCGGTGCTCATGTCTCCGTGTGCGCAACCGGAGGGGATTTAATTGGTTCCGCAAGCCACAGGGGCGTGTTTAGGGGGACGCACTGAGGGGGCCCGTTTAGTCCCCCCCCCACCCCCATCCTCCTGCAAATAATAAAAACTCAAGTAATGCAGAAGATCAGTCAAACTTAATAATTTATTATTATAGTACCATTTCACAAGATTAAATGTCCTTTCTAAAATCTTGCACACTGTATTCTCCTCTGATTTTCAACTTGTCATTATAGATTACTGACTGTACACTGATCTACTACACAGGGAAGTGTATAAATCCAAAGTGTCGAATTGTGTTATAGACAGTTTGTCTGTTACATGGATTGTTCTGCAGATGGCGCTAATACATTTTTTTTTTCAGCACAATATTGTCCTGCTATCTGGATTTACCTGTTATCTTAAGCGGCTTGGATTACTATATAATTTATGTTTGCGTGCCAAACATTAAAATATTGCTCTGCGTTCCTCTTTTACTTGTCTTGATTGTTTTTATTAGTCAAGGACAGTCATCAATCACTGTGTAAATAGATTCAAGTTTAAGATAAAGATATACACATCTTTATATACAAAGATAAGGTGACAAAGTTCAAGTTTTAAATGTTCTAGTTAAGTGGTAAAGGAAGTAGAAGAAAGAACTTACATTTTTAATCATATTCCCTGACATGAAGAAGTTTTGCAGGTGTGTGTCCCTTCAGTTCCCCTCCAGTGAAGATCCGGATTCCTAAGCTGACTATCTAGATTAAATTATCTCCGCGAATCTCTGCACACTGCAACAGAATCTGTCTCTCTCCTTCCTGCTCCCAGACAGCCCCGTCCTCATCCTTCCTCCTCTCCCTGCAGTTCTCCCAAATCATGTCCCTGACGTCCTGGTGGTCCCTGCCCACTATCACCTTTTCCCACAGCTCACCCTCCCCAGGCACTGGTGCAACTTCGGCTGCCTCTCTGCCCCACTGCACAGCCTGCGGGGAGGCCACGGTGGTGACGGGGCTGAGGGCGACAAGAGTGCTTTGGGAGCCCTCGATTGTCCCTTGAATGAGCTGCGGGAGGTAATTGGTGGAGAGGTGTGCAAGAGGAGCAGCTGTGAGGTGCAGCAAGGTAGGGGCCTGCTGTTGGTGTGCTACCTGTACAACATGCTGTGTCGGTCGTTGGAGGAACTGGCTTTGAGACACATCTAGCTGAGTCTGTGGGGTAAACGGGAGCACCACCTGCTGCAGCGGGGTGAGCATGCTACCCACTGATGCCTCCTGGCTCTCCGGGACCTCATGGATCTCCTGGCTGTGAGAGGGCTGATCAGGCTGGGTGAGCACAGGGGTGACCTCTGGGGCGGGACAGCTTATCACCGCACCCCCATTGGCTGCGACAGCCTCAGCTATGAGCACCTCGGGGTGGCTCTTGGCCTTGTGGGCAACAACAGAGTCCTTCTTCTCAAACTTTTTGCCGCAAACTGAGCAAGAAAACTGGTAGGAGGCCTCTGCATCGTGTTTCTTCATGTGCCAGTTTAAGGAGGCCTTCTGACGGCAGGTGAAGCCACAGATCTCACACCTGCCACAAGGTGGAGAGAGGAATACAAGTCAAGCTCTCATCTGAGACACTTTACTTCAAATTTACTAAAAACTGCAACAAGTACTTTTAAAGTGATGATGTTACAAGCTGGGCTACAATTAAAATACACTTTCTATTTATTACTTTATATTATATATAAGATATTTACATATCAGTTAGTCAAGATGGAAAAAATTATATTCTATTTTAAATGCCATATCATTTACAATTTAACAATGCTTTTTTATTCACGTTTTCATGACAGACATAAAACATTTTCATGCAAAGGAAGAAACACAACGAGTGCCTCTACATGACTCAGGACCAAAACAAAACAAGTACAGATTATGTAAGATCTTACAATGTGTATGACAAAGAAAAGAAGTTGTTATTTGTAAAGTCTAAGCTCTGTTATGTCATAGAAAGATATATCATTGCATCACATGGCACATGATTTGTCAGCCTATAAATAGGTACACCTAAGAAAGCTGTTAATACAATGGAGCTGACGTCTTGGCCATGGTTTTGTTATGTCTGTGGACTAACCTGGATTTCAATAGACGTCAGTGAGCTGGTGTCGTGACAGAGGAAGCTTTAGCAGAAAATAATGACATGAATAATGAAAAATGTGTTTTCCTCTCTCTTCTGTTGATATAATTCTCTGTTTTGTAGCATTAAAAAAACCTAAATTAAACCTTTGTAAATAAATAATTTCTCCTACGCACTGTATGGGTTTCTCTCCTGTGTGGATCATCCTGTGCACAGCGAGGTTATGGGAGCTCTTGAAGGCACGAGCACAAAACTCACAGATGTAATCCCGCTGGTCTGAAAGACAAATGACCAGCGGAAATGAACAAAATGTGTAAAGGAAGAAAGAAAGAAGAATTACTGTATTTTCATTTCACTCAACATCACCTGTGTGGTGCTTTGCGTGGCGCAACAGCTGCTTCTGCAGACGAAACAAGCGGCCACAGGAAGGGTGATCACACACATACTCCTTTTTTAGCATGTGCTGGTACTTTATGTGGTGCTGAAACAAAAAGAATAGACACAAAGAGCTAGAAGCTAGAAGGAGAAAAAACAATATCCATCCATCCATCCATCCTTTATATATGAAAGAGACAATTTAAGGATGAATATCAAATGGAAAGATTAAAAGTAATGTCAAGTTAAATTAATATTCTATTACAATTCAATGTAAAATTACAGACAGTATTTTTGTAAGGGCTGGTTCATGGAAACAAGTGACAGTATGGCAGACCTGTAGGTAGCGTGGGTGTGCTAAGACAGTACCGCAGCCTTCCATTTCACAGCGGACATACTGCACTGGGGGCTTTTTCCTGTGAGGACAGAAAAGAGTAAACAGTATAATGATCCAGTTCTATTCTATTAAGAATCAATAGGAGCTGACATAAGAAAGATTTGTACCTTCGCTTTGGCTGCCGGGGGCCTTTGGTATCTTTGTGCTGTCGACTTCGCCTGAATGGAAATAAATAGTGAAGCTTAGTCCAAATTTTGAAACAAACTGAGGTTTCAATGTGGCATCAACTTCTGAAGTTAAATCTGACGGTGGAACTGTGTTAAAATGTTACAGCTGTGCGGTCACTTACGAACAATAACAAAGCTAGGAATGTTTATTAATTTGTAAAATCAAGACTGCTTTGATTCTGATCGATGCAGAAATCATCTCACTGTGAGCCAAAGTGGAAAATACTGGTCTGGGGAGTTTTTTTGTTTTGGGTGTTGTTTCTAGGTTGTGAGCATGTCAACACAAAAACTACTTCACACATTCAGCACATTCAGGTCCAGGTTGACAGGTGGTTCCATTTATAGTTCTTGGCTTGGCCGAGATTGTATTGTCATCTCGCTCTGTCACAGTCTCAGTGTAAGAAACAGGTTCTCTTACTCAAGGCTGAAACTTGTGAATGTTGGCTCATATGGTTAGGAATGGTTTTAATTAAAATATATATAACTCACCTGTCACAATTATGGACGTACTTCATAATACACTCGTGTGTGCACTGCAGTTCTTTTATTATAATCAATCCACAATTGACTTACTTTCTGGTTGGCTCTTTGTTGCCACCGTCTCCTCCCTCGACAGTCTCAGTTGATTCTTCCTTTTTGACGTCATTGTCTTCCTTCTCCTCCTCCTCCTCTTTTTTGACCTCCTCTTGCAATGCTGGACACTGAATTGATTTACTGCTAAAGAGTAACAAAGAAAATTTAAAAAGAAAGAAACATTGTAACATGAGTGGCGTTCATATGAAGTGGCGTTCGTGACTGATACAAATGAGAAGGGACAGGGAGCTCCGTGTACGTCTTTGTGTCGGGTTGCCAGATGAGGTCATCCGGGTCGTCGCCGGATGGAGGATCCTCGCCGAGAGCTGCTTCTGCAATGCTACATGTGGGCACGGACACCACAGTAAAAAATTCACACTGATCAAAAGAACTGATAGCTTAAAAACGTCTGCGATGCTCATCAAGTTGAATAAAACTCACTTGTCATTGCATTCTTCCAAAGCACCAGTGTCCTTCCCTTTACAACAGAGACAATGAACTTCAGTGCTCAAATATGAATGTGTCATCATTGTACGGTGTGTGTCAAAATCAGAAGTTGTTCTCTTACCAAATGATGGATTCTCCACCTCTGCTGCTGATGTGCTCTGTGAGGCCCTGGTTCGCACTTTGCCCTTTCCTGATTTGGATGCTGGTGGAGCCAGGGTGTCAAAGTGTTAGGCACATATCTTAATACATTTCTGCAAAGAGGTGATGTGCACTTGAGTGACGCTTGTGTGTGTATGTGTGTGCACCTTTTATGGCAGTGGGTTTCTTTGTGGCAACCCTGAGAGAAAGAGAGAAAGTAAACATGATGCTGGGACTGGCAAAGGGCAAGGTGACAAGAGAGGAAGACATGTGCATCCAAGTCATTTTGCTTTGGTATCAACCCCTGGTATTTCTATAGCTTTAAGAACCCCTGGTGATAAACACACACTTCCGACAACCACAGCCCCGAGCCTGCGTGCTGTGCAGACACACTGCCGCTGCTGCTTGCGACAGCAGTGCACAGAGGAGGAAGCTGTCGTGCCTTTCTGTGCATGCACTTACTGCATGCCAGGTGAGTCTCTGGAGCGTGACCCTGCACGATTCCCACGGCCCCGGACCAGACTTGCTGGTTTTGTCGTGGAGCCGCCACAATCCTCCGGCCTGGCAGCGGAGCCAACTGCCGCTCCCCGTGCACGTAAAACACGAACGGTACGTCCGGCAGGAGACCGGGAGTCTGGGCGGGTCCCCGCAGCTCGCGCGCGGCCTCTGCGCCCCCTTTTCCGGCCGGGCAACACAAGCGAGTCCGCGGATGAGGCCTCCTCGGAGTCCTCGGAACGAGGGGCTGAAACCTCGCCCTCCTCTGAGCCCATGTCTCTGCTGTTCACACAACAGCCTCCCGGAGGGTTTTAACTCGGTTAGATGTGAAAATATAAAAATGAAGGTCCGAGCAGAAGGCCCTGCTCCGGGGGAAACTAGCCGAGTTCGCTCGATAAAACGTCCGAGTCTACTCGGCTGTTACATTAGATTGTTGTTTAAAATGTCAGGTTATATGAAGAATATCATTTTATAAACGTTGGACATTAATTTCTTCTTAAAGCGACAGAAAAACCTCACGTTTCTTTGGAGGAGGCCGGGGCCGAGGAGAATGCGTCTCCTTTAAGAGCCGCACCACGGAAATGCGAGAGGCTCTTCTTTTGGACTGACGGGCTTCCATACTATTTACAAACTGGTGGTTATCGGAAATGTAGTTTTTAGCACACGCCGGTCTTCGAAATTAGTTTTAGAAAAACTACATGACACGTGTCTTCTAATGCCCTCCGCAATAATACTGCAAAAATAGAGTAAGTTACTTCTAGAAATATCGGATTTATTATTTCCCTTTATTACATAGTGAACATACATCATATCAATAATAATTACTTGAAAACATCCAATGAAATTCTACAATTATGATTACTTGTGTCTTTCATTCTCATATTACAATGTAAATTAATGTCCCCTACAGCAGTAGTAGTAGGGGCCACCACTAAAAACAATAGGATTATAGGTGTGGCTGTGCCCACATATGCTGGAAAAAGAGATAACCCCAGAAACTTGTCTCACAGGAGTGATAACAATGGGATATGTTTAGGTGATGTCATTTGATGGTTGAGAATTTAAAGAAAAGTACTTAATGTCTCTGGTGTGTGGTCTGGTGTGGCTTTTTGTTGTTTTTAGCTATTGTTTGTTTATTGTATAAGGCCATTTTTCACTTGTTGTCCTTGATATGTATTTTGTATGTATCATGTATAATATATTGCTTCTGATTTAAAATGATTTTGTATTATTTGTATGTTCTGTCTTGTTGTTTTTGTTTGAGGTATGAATGATGCGATATAAATAAAAGAAGAATCAGAGACCAATCCAACTGGTCTATTTTGATATACTACTTACATACATTACACAAAGTTTGAAATAAAATAAAACACAGCACAGAACACTTATTTCCTCAGGTTGAGGGTTAAGGACATACTTGATTTTGTGAATAGGGGATACGTTAAATACTGTGATTTGTTAAAGAGTAAGTCAGTGAACTCATAGTGATTTATTATTAGTGTTTTTACCCTGTGCCTGTTTGTCATGTTGGTAAAAATGTCAGGGAGATAGTATCACGTCTGTACAGGATAGAGTCACGAAACACTACAGATGTACAGGTGAGATTAAACAGATCGACAGACCAGTGGGAGCCTGTGTCAAAGTTTCCAATGAAATTAAGTTCTTCTTCTAAACAAATAAAAAGGAAAAAAGTATGGTATTTTAGGAAAAATAAATCAGAGAAATCCAGTAAAGGATTAAATTGATGAATAAAATCAGATAATATGAAATACCATCAAAACAATCATAGAGATCTATATAAAAGGTCAAGGAACAAATCTAAGCAAGGAATAAAGTGTATTAGATGCAATATTGACATGATAATAAAATATTATCTATGACTTTTAGTTTGTATTTGGTGTTGCTATAGATCAATATAAGAATAAATACTGTCTGATGTCTCCGCACCTCTGCTTGAGACTTGTGACTCACTGACATACATCATGAGATACAATAAAAGACAATGAAGCAAGATTAACCGATCTGACATCACTATTATACAAACCAAATAGGTTCTTTGAGGTCTTTTTTGACTCATGAGTCACTTGAACCATGGTTATTTATGCTATTGTTTGCCTTGTTAATTTTATTCAGCCATGTTCCCAAAAATGTTTTCAATATTTAAATGAAAAATGACAAAATAAATGAAAAATATGATTTTCTTTTAAATGTGGTATGTATTTTTTCTCACACAGCAAAGAAAAAAATCTATTAAAATGGGGATAGTTGTTATTTGTAGTATTTGTAGACAATACTAAGATTATGTAACCCAAATTACTTATAGCTTCTGGAGACAAACAGCAAAATAATGGAATATAATAATATTAACATTAAAATAATGACAAAATCACAAACAGAATGAAACAAAATTAGACAAGATACAGGAGCATATGTCTTTTCAGTGCACTCTTGCTTAAGGAAGTGTGCCAATGGTCATGATATAATCTCGTACACACCATCTCATACGTCTTTTAGAGATACCACACAGAGACTCACGCATGCAAGATATGCAGAACACGCTGTTGTTGGCAGAGGGAGTTTGACTGAATACAATAGGATACAATGCCATTTGTTTTGTCATCAGAAATGCTTGCTGCTCATGCATAGCTATCACTTGTCACCTGTTCTAATGGGCAGGTGAGTCAGCTTACAAAGCGTGACTGGAATGGAGTGTTCCACAAGTCTGACAAGGTCCCACACTATCTACTTCCTGTGGGGGGGGGTTGCATTCAAGATGAGAAGATGAAGTATAATGAAGTATAATGATAATAATTATTGATTGATTGATTGAAATTCATCTACACAAGTCATTCTGTAGAGAAGTTTCATTAATATCATGTTGTTGTATTATTTTGAAATTGAAACTTAATAACAAACTAAATTAACTCTCAAAAAGTCCTCCACGACTCACTTATTTCTTAAGTCTGGAGATGTTTTTAGGCACCATAAAATGGAGATTGCTCTTCACTGTGCAACAAACACAAGAATCTTTAAAGCATTGTTACTAAATAAAGACTGTCCTTTAATTTCCTGACAAGCTTTAATTTAATTCTGGAAACATAAACTATGATAACACTGCCACGGTAGTGCATATGTTTGATTTCTCAAAAAAGGGATATGGCCTTTTTTGGAGATGTACTGTATGCGACTAGAAATAAAAGAATTTCAATGATGGACCATTTGTATTGGCTAATTAAACTTGAGTTAAACCAGAGGAGACAATAAATGCAGTATTGACAGAGTACAGAATCAATAAAATACAGTAAATATAGTCAAATTAAGTATCATTTGGCATTGTCAAACATTGTTCACTCAATAGTTCTGGCTTCCATGCCAGGCACACCTAAAGTCTCAGACATCACAAGTCAGGCAACACCCAGCATTCCTCATGTGTCACGAACTGAAGTCATGTTAACAGGCTCATCTTCAATCTCCAGAACACAAAACAAAAGAGCCAAATTTAGAAAACAATCTGAATTGCAATCTGTTTGACAGTCACATCATCGAAAAGTTCAGTTGTGGGTAAGTCATATGCTGTGCTCAGAGACGTGAAACAGCGACTGAATATGAAACAATCAATTAACCCAACCCTTGCAGTTTTATGTCCTTTCTGTCGTAAACTCATCTTATAGAGTCAAGTGGACAACTTTTGACTCTTTACATGATCTCCTACATTTGTAATGAGAAAATGAGATGCTCTCCTTGTGTCAGAGATAGGAGACTCAAGGACAATAAGATCCAGTTTGTCTACGAGGTGGAATGCACATGACAGAGTGAATGACAGAGTGAATGAATTTTTGCTTTGTTGTCAAAGTGACGTCCCCTTTTCTCTTGAGATTTCAGCTGTATAAATAAGACACCAGCAAAGACCAAGTAAGATTTACACAGTGTAGCTTCCTTCTAATATAATACACATCTAAAGAACATTGAATATTACATAAGGTAAGTACATCATTTTTTAAATACATTATAATGACACATTTTAATTAGATTAGATATATGTAATTATAAGTACTCCTTACTATAATGAGTTTATACTGATATAATTGTATGTATTTCTGGCCAGATGCAAAATCTTGCTTGAATTGATTTATGCAACAATTAGATTTATTTATTGAAGAGAAAAACTGAAATTGCCTTGGACACAATAAATCAACTGCTATTTGGTCATTTTAAAATATCTGCAGAATTTTCCAAATGAAAAATGTAACTTACAGTCTTTGCAAATGGTCATATACAATTTCTTCCTGAGCTAACAATTTATATGCTTCATTAAGGATGTATTTACTCGACTGTATTTACTTTACTGATTTTTAGATAAATGTTAGCTCTGAGGGAGTGTGATTTCTGAGCACTGTCTAGACTGTTATTAAGTTTTTTAAACGTGGTGACATTTGGTGATGGCCTTGGTGGATGTCTGTGCACTCCAAGCAGTCACAATTCTAATTGCATAATTTATACAATGTACATTTTTGCTGATTAATAGTTTGATCTATCAATATTTACATTTATAGCTGTAGTTACAAACTAGTTGCCTAGCTGCAATATCCTGGCTAAACTTGCTTGATGATGATTTATTATTTTTTTTTTTTAAGTTCATGTGTATTATCTATTTTGTTTCCATGTTTTATCTTGCAGGATAAAAAGCAGATGCGATGGCTTTTGTACCAGTCCTATCAAGTGTCCTGATACTTATAGGTAAATTAGTGATCATAAAAATAAAATGTGAAAATGCTTACAGTTATCTAAAAAAGGAGTGAATATAATTATTATTTTAACCTCTTAATTATTCCTTACAAATAGTGGCAATTTGCCTTCCTCAAACCACTGGTGTATCAACTACAACTGGTGGATCGACCACCACGGGCGAGTCAACTACAACTGGAGGATCGACCACCACTGGTGTGTCAACTACAACTGGAGGATCGACCACCACTGGTGTATCAACTACAACTGGTGGATCGACCACCACTGGTGTGTCAACTACAACTGGAGGATCGACCACCACTGGTGTGTCAACTACAACTGGAGGATCGACCACCACTGGTGTGTCAACTACAACTGGAGGATCGACCACCACTGGTGTGTCAACTACAACTGGAGGATCGACCACCACTGGTGTGTCAACTACAACTGGAGGATCGACCACCACTGGTGTGTCAACTACAACTGGAGGATCGACCACCACTGGTGTGTCAACTACAACTGGAGGATCGACCACCACTGGTGTGTCAACTACAACTGGAGGATCGACCACCACTGGTGTGTCAACTACAACTGGAGGATCGACCACCACTGGTGTGTCAACTACAACTGGAGGATCGACCACCACTGGTGTGTCAACTACAACTGGAGGATCGACCACCACTGGTGTGTCAACTACAACTGGAGGATCGACCACCACTGGTGTGTCAACTACAACTGGAGGATCGACCACCACTGGTGTGTCAACTACAACTGGAGGATCGACCACCACTGGTGTGTCAACTACAACTGGAGGATCGACCACCACTGGTGTGTCAACTAATCAACTACAACTGGAGGTTCGACCACCACCGGTGGATCAACTACAACTGGAGGTTCGACCACCACCGGTGGATCTACTACAACTGGAGGATCAACCACCACCGGTGGATCAACTACAACTGAAGGATCAACCACCACTGGTGGATCAACTACAACTGGAGGATCAACTACAACTGGAGGATCAACTACAACTGGAGGATCAACCACCACTGGTGGATCAACTACAACTGGAGGTTCAACAACTGGAGGATCGACCACCACCGGTGGATCTACTACAACTGGAGGATCAATCACCACCGGTGGATCAACTACAACTGGAGGATCGACCACCACTGGTGGGTTGACGACCACGGGCGAGTCAACTACAACTGGAGGATCAACCACCACTGGTGGATCAACTACAACTGGAGGATCGACCACCACTGGTGTATCAACTACAACTGGAGGATCAACAACCACCGGTGGATCAACAACCACCGGTGGATCAACTACAACTGGAGGATCGACCACCACTGGTGGGTCAACGACCACGGGCGAGTCAACTACAACTGGAGGATCAACCACCAGTGCTGTACCAACTACAACTGGAGGATCGACCACCACCGGTGGATCAACTACAACTGGAGGATCAACCACCACTGGTGGATCAACTACAACTGGAGGATCGACCACCACTGGTGGATCAACTACAACTGGAGGATCAACCACCACTGGTGGATCAACTACAACTGGAGGATCAACCACCACCGATGGATCAACTACAACTGGAGGATCAACAACTGGAGGATCGACCATCACTGGTGGATCAACTACAACTGGAGGATCAACCACCACCGATGGATCAACTACAACTGGAGGATCAACAACCACCAGTGGATCTACTACAACTGGAGGATTGACCACCACTGGTGGGTCAACTACAACTGGAGGATCGACCACCACCGGTGGATCAACTACAACTGGAGGATCGACCACCACTGGTGGATCAACTACAACTGGAGGATCGACCACCACCGGTGGATCTACTACAACTGGAGGATCGACCACCACTGGTGGATCAACTACAACTGGAGGTTCGACCACCACTGGTGGATCAACTACAACTGGAGGATTGACCACCACCGATGGATCAACTACAACTGGAGGTTCAACAACTGGAGGATCAACAACCACCAGTGGATCTACTACAACTGGAGGATTGACCACCACTGGTGTGTCAACCACCTCTGGTGGATCAACTACAACTGGAGGTTCAACAACTGGCGGATCGACCACCTCTGGTGGATCAACTACAACTGGAGGTTCAACAACTGGAGGATCGACCACCACTGGTGGATCTACTACCACTGGAGGATCGACCACCACTGGTGGATCTACTACAACTGGAGGTTCAACAACTGGAGGATCGACCATCACTGGTGGATTAACTACAACTGGAGGATCGACCACCACCGGTGGATCAACTACAACTGGAGGATCGACCACCACTGGTGGATCAACTACAACTGGAGGATCAACCACCACTGGTGGATCAACTACAACTGGAGGTTCAACTACTGGAGGATCGACCACCACTGGTGGATCAACTACAACTGAAGGATTGACCACCACTGGTGGATCAACTACAACTGGAGGTTCAACTACTGGAGGATCGACCACCACTGGTGGATCAACTACAACTGGAGGTTCAACCATCACTGGTGGATCAACTACAACTGGTGTATCAACTACAACTGGTGTATCAACTACAACTGGAGGATCAACTACAACTGAAGGATTGACCACCACTGGTGGATCAACTACAACTGGAGGATCGACCACCACCGGTGGATCAACTACAACTGGTGCATCAATTACAACTGGAGGATCGACCACCACTGGTGGATCAACTACAACTGGGGCATCATTTACAACTGGAGGATCGACCACCACTGGTGGATCAACTACAACTGGTGCATCAATTACAACTGGAGGATCGACCACCACTGGTGCATCAACTACAACTGGAGGATCAACCACCACAAGTGGGTCAACTACTGGAGGATCGACCACCACTGGTGGATCAACTATAAGTGGTGGGTTGACGGCAACAGGCGGATCAACTACAACCAGAGGGTCAGCTACAACTGGTGGGCCAACCACCACTGGTGGTTCAACAACTGGAGGATCAATTACAACTGGTGGGTCAACCACCACAGGCGGGTCAACTACAACTGGAGGTTCAACTGGTGGATCAACTACAACTGATGCATCAGCTACAACTGGTGCGTCAACCACCACAGGCGGGTCAACTAGAACTGGAGGTTCAACTACAACTGGAGGGTTGACCACCACAGATGGGTCAACCATGACTGGAGGGTCAACTACAAATGGTGGTTCAACAACTGGAGGGTCGACCACCACTGGTGGATTAACTACAACTGGTGGGTCAACAGCAACAGGCAGATCAACTACAACTGGAGGATCAATCACCACAGGTGGATCAACTACAACTGGAGGATCAATCACCACAGGTGGATCAACTACAACTGGAGGTTTAACAACTGGTGGATCAACTACAACTGGAAGTTCAACAATTGGAGAATCAACTACAACTGCTGGGTCAACTACAACTAGAGGTTCAGCAACTGAAGGATCAACTACAGCTGGTGTAACAACGACAACAGCTGGTTTGCCTGTGACTGGTGGGCCTGTATCATCAGCACATAATCCACCAGTAGTGGTTCTCAGAGCCACCATAGTAGTGGTCTTTACAGAAGCCCTCACTGATGTCAACAGCATTGAATACAAGGCACTTGCTACAAAAGTCGTAGCTGTGGTAAGAGATATTTTTAACTTTTAAGTTTTCATATCATTCGAGTTAAATATATTGTACTATATTTTGTAGTTTCCTTTTTTATTAAGGATTTTTTTTCTCCTTTAGTATGATCAAATCTACAGGACACAATATGGCCTCCTTTTCATCCGCACGTTTGTCATTAAATTCAGGTAATATTTATTTCATTATTTTTTAGAGTTAAACTTTTTTGTAATATTTGGGTTGTCATTAATATTTAAACTATTAAGATGTTTCATTAAAAATTGTTACAATGTATCATGTTTTGTTGAATTCCATTGAGAAGGCATGTTTGTTTTGATGCAGACGAGGTTCAGCGAGAATACGAGTGGATAATACTGAGGCAGAGATGGGAATTGAGTTCAATAACACAGACTCATCTGCAAAAATCCCCAATGCTACTGAAGCTGCCACAACATTAAAAGAAGCTATAACCAAACCCAACAACTTCAGCTTGGAGATTGAAGCCACCTCCATCACTGTAGTGAGTAAGTAACAATGAACACAAGTAATAAGTGAGCTTTACAGAGCATTTCTTTTACTACCCCCAGAAAATACAGTATTATTGCTTTCTTGAGTAAAGCCTTTTTAATAAGATATATGTCTTGTACACACAGACAGATATACAAAGATAATATGTTACACAATGCATTTTAACTATTTTTTTTCATGTTTGTGTTTGAATACTGTAGCTACAACTGGTGGAAACACTACAGCTGCTGCATCCACTACAGCTGTTGCTTCCACGACAGCTGTTGCATCCACTACAGCTGTTGCTTCCACTACAGCTGGTGCAGCAACTACAGCTGTTGCTTCCACTACAGCTGGTGCAGCAACTACAGCTGTTGCTTCCACTACAGCTGATGCAGCAACTACAGCTGGTGCAGCAACTACAACCAAGGGCTCACCATCAAGCACATCTGAGGCAATCACAACGAAACAAATGATTTTTACATCTAATGAGACATTCATAAGGGACTTGGGGAATCCATCATCTCCTGCCTTTTTAAGTCGAGCCTTATTGATTACGTTGACAGTAAGTCTCTCTGAAATGGCTATATATTTAAATATATTTGAAGAAATTAACTCAGGCGGAAGGACAAGTCATGAAGTGCAAATTCTTGTCTTTCTGTAGCTGGAACCTTTCTACAAACAAACATTTTCCTCATTCCGCACCATAGATGTGGTGTCTTTCAGGTAATTGCTACAGATGTCATGATGGAATCTCAAGAACATAATAACAATACAATGCAATAAAATAACATTTTTGTGATTTTGTTTTGCAGCAAAGGATCGATCATCAACACAGTCAACATGGGCTTTGCATCCACATCTGTTCCTACTGGCTCTCAGATTGCAAATGTATTGATCAATGCAGCTCCATCTATCACAGCCTTCAATATTGACACCACTTCCATTTCTGTGGACGGCACACGTAAGCAAGAGTGAATGTTACATTTTCAAGACTGCAGTCTGGTATTGCGACATGTCAACAACTGTTTTTTCTTGTTTTTCACATTTACAGAAGTGTCAAGTGGAGTCAGCCACAAGATCAGTCTCATCACTGCATCCTTCCTGGTGCTGATGTCATGGCTGCTGTCAAGCCAGCAATAGTTCCCGTGCTGATGTCCATGTGATGACGGACTTGGGTCTCATCAAAAATCCAAGAATCCCACAAATGATCAAAAGTTATATAGTTTTTGGAAAAGCAGAGCTTTTTATTTAGTAAAGTTATGAAGAAATAAAAATAAATACATATTAACAATAAATAAACAGAAATAGAAACATCATCAGGTTCCTGCAATATACAATGAACAATGCCTGGCATTATCTGACTAAACTGAATTAATTTTACTGTATTTATTTGATCCTAAATGTGTATTCTGTGAGCTTACTTGTATTTCTGTGAAAGTGACTAACATAAAGGTTTTTTTAAATGATCAGCGTAAGGGCATTTGGGCAAATCTAAATCTATCATGAGAAATAACACTTGGGTCACAAAAGTAGTACTTAGTCTTTTGCTTGGGGCTCAACATGCTGTAAACCAGTCACACTACCATTTCCCAGTCTTCACAGATTGGTCGGTTGCTATGTTAAGGGCCCACTCATCAAGTAGTTAGAGAGTGTGACGTTTTTGTTGGTCTATCGTGCATGTTGGATTCCACTACCCTGTGATAACAGTCAACAATATGTCAGACCACACCTTGATGTAAGATCATCTAGAGGACAGGCAGTCAGAAGGTACATTTGATATTCAAGCAATGCAGGGGCTGGACAGGAAAATGACAACTGTATTTGTTGCGACTGGCAAAGACACTTGGGTCACAAGCTTTGTGCTGGTTGTACGATTGATTGATGTAAAGTAAATATAAAAATGTTGAGTACTGTATAATGAAAATGCTTCATTAAAGGCACTGAAGAAAATGACAACACGTTTTATTATTTAAAAATCTTATCACACCAGCTGTGAGAGAAGCTCAAGACTAATAATAACCCATTATGAAGTAAAAGGTTTCTGTCTCAAATTCTTGGTGACATCTGGCGGTGGAGTTGCATGTTGCAGCTGAGAACATGACCTGTGGTAACCCTCACTCAGATAAAACCTCAAGAGGTGTTTAGTTTGTCCAGTGTGTACTGTGTCTACAGTAGATTTGGTTCACTTTGCTGTCACAGTGCTTTCTGTGTATGGGGCTGCACAGCTGGGCCTAACACAAAAGCACATTTACACTCACACATGCTGTTTTACAAAATTCCTCTTGTTTATTTCTTTGTGACTATTTCATTATTTGAAACATTACAGTATATTTGTCTAAAATATAAAGTCACAATAATATAGCCGAACTAGTTAACACAATAAATAAATATTTTTTATGCTAAATACCAAACACCATAAATAATGCCATAATAAAATGCAAAACAATAGACAGATAAATAAATTAAATTCAGCTGAATTCAAATGCAGAAAAATCAAACCCAAATCCTTAATTCAGTTCATCATTGAGAAGTAGAATCAACAGCAGGGAGCACTATATGTCTGTCTTTCTCTATGATCATTCTCATGACAGACAGTCAACAATCCGCAGCAGAAATTTAAGTGAAGAGTCAACACTATCAAAAGTCAGTGTCTTCTTTTTTAATCTAAAAAGAGTTTTTCTGGATATGTGCTGGATATGTATATACATGTATTTCTATAGAGCTTGTAAGGAGAAGTGAACAGCGAAAAACTAGTCCAGAGCTGTCCAGGAGAGTCAACATTTAGTTTCTTCTCTCCTGGTCCTGTCGTGATGTGGTGCAGCTCCAGGGGGCGATCAGTGCCATTTGTTATTAGCTGAGTGATGACTCAGACATTTGCATTTGAGCTGGGGATCCTGATATGCTAGAAGGTCTAAGGCAGTGTTTTTCAAGCACTGTGTGCCGTGGGAAATTTGTGTCCCTGTGCGGTCCCGCACCTGGCAGAGTAATCATGTAGTACTCTTCCATACCAGTAGGTGGCAGCAGCAACAGACAGCTAATTGCCTTGTGCTTGGAGACAAGAGAATTAGTGACACTGATGTGATCATTGCGCACTGTTTTTACACTGCGAAGCCCTCGTAGCCAAGACTTTACCAGCTGACCTCGTTCCTGTGTTGGATGATGTTGTGCGGATGGTAAACCTTGCGGCTTTGTGTGAGGAAATGGGAGCGGAGCATAAAGCCTTGCTGTTTCATACGGAGGTCCGATGGTTGTCGCGATATTTTTCATCCTCTCAATGAACTGAATGCACGAAGGCACTAATGCTGTAAAAACTAAAAACAGAGAGAGACTGAGAGCTGTGGAGGAAGAGCTTTGTGTGTGTCTTTCATCGATTCCTGCCAGGATATCAGCTGTGTTCATCCAAACAGGCCCAGGTTTCACACTGAGTGAATAAATATGAACGATTATAAAATACTTTTTTCTTTGTGTTTATTTGAGTCCTATTCAAGACGTTACAATAAAACATCATTCTACAATATAACACATATTGTTAATATAAGCTTTTTTTCACATTTTCAGCTGGTGGTGTGCCGCGGGATTTTTTTCAACGAAAGAAATGTGCCTTGGCTCGAAAAAGGTTGAAAAACAGGCACAAGCTTAAAGTCAAATTGCTATCATCAGCATTCAATGTGACATTAAAATGAAATTTAAAATCTAAACATCTAAATATTTTAAGCTAAATTCAAATAAAATAAATAAAAAATGTAAAGTAAATAAAATCTCTTAAAACAACTATCTAAGAGCTCAAAATTTAAATATAAGGAAATACCAATAAATAAATAACATCAGCTAAGTTTTGTCCATTAAATATTTTTTGATAAAGTCTTCTCATCAATATCAGCCAATCGGCACCACTATTGTGCCTCCAGTTGTTTAGTAGAATGTTCATATTCAATGATATTGTGCGCTCTATTTATAAAAGGTTGTCTCACATTGTATTTTGTGTTGTACGGCTTATTGATACACCTGATTAAACAACATAAATCCTCATTGATACTATTCTTACAATTACATATTTTCAAAGCTATGACATTATTGTTGTATTGAATTTACTATATTTGCCTGTGGGGATGTAAATGGGAAACAACACTTCCCTTTGTTGTCTTGTTCTGTCTTTTTTCATGTTTGTATGCAGCCTTGTTTGAGGATGAATGAAATGCAACTTCAGCTTAAAATGTAAAAATACAGCTAAAATTTGATTAGGACTTAGCAAATATTTGACCAAAAATACAATAGATGCCCAAATCTATGCTTTAGGGACCGTAATCTTTTTCTCGTAGTGAGGCTATTGATTTGAGGCATCATTCGTTAACCTCATCCACACTGTTTCCTCCAAATGAGACTTCCTGGTACCAATTGAGATACAATTCTCTCTCTCTTCTGATGTTTGAGGTATTTCCTGGTCATTGTACTGCTGAGGAGCCGAAAATTGCACAAATAAGCATGTGAACAAGTGCCTGGGGTTCAAAGATCAAAACATCTCTTTCTTTTTCTTTTGATCACAGATCCTTTTGTGACTTTTACGCAATGGGAGAACATCTGCTATTAAAAGTAACGAACAGTAAAATGGAAAGAAACTCAGCCCCACGGACCAGAGCCAAAGACAACACTGTGCATAAAAGACAAGCATGAGAATTAGGAACATTTGAAAGAGAACAAGAGACGCTGCCATTCATTACAGCTTTTGTCTGATGAGAACGAAACTACAACAAACGAATGATGTAGATCTAAAATAATGGCAAGCTGTGTGATACATTAAACAGCAATACACTAAACTTATATCTTTGCTCCCTTTGAGAATCCTGTCAGTCGCTTTTCCCCTGTGAACCAAGTTGTCAGTAGCTGAACAGGTTTTGAGCTGCTGGCTGAAACTTAACCTTTGCACAAACTGGACTTAAGCCTGTCATTAGCGCCAATAATACATCCTAGCACAGTGAAATAATGGAATAAAAACAACACAATGTGTCACCGTCGTCAACATAAAAGTCCTCTGAAAAAACATGGCTTCATTTAGAAAGCTTGTGCTGGAAGGCTGTTATATAATTGAAGACATTCATAAAGACAACATAAATACAGTTTTCCTGCAGATTCTTCATTATTTAATACATTTGTATTTTGCATATTCAGACGTAGGGCAAGCCAATTAAAACACCATGAGTAATTACATGTTACAATCTTTTATTGTACTGCCAGCTTTGACTGCCCTTGCCCTGTAACTGTCACGCCTTAATGAAAGACTCTGATTGTCACACCAGTTGTACGACTACTACTGTGGGAAAATCTTACACCAGGAACACTTCCTTGTTTCCAGATTTAGGTTTAGACTTCAGTTCGGGCTAGAGGCATTTATTGTTGGATGGTTGAGGTTAGGCTAAGAGGTATTATGAGTTTATGTCCTCAGCAAGGTAGACGTAGATCAGGGGTCTCAAACTCAATTTACCTGGGGGCCACCCCATCCTTCTCCATGAAAGCTTTCACTTCTGTTGTCAACTCAAAAAAATCTCTTCAACACGTTTCCCTTGCTGAGCCAATGTTCCTCTAAAAAAGCACGGAACCGTCCTTCTGTGCTTCAAGCCCCTGGATCTGATTTGGTTGGCGCATTTCACGACAGACAGTACATTGTCAAACTCTTTTTCAGCACCATTAGTCTGTTTTACCTGCGTTTCTTCGACGTTCTGTCGACGCACTCGTCAATATTGTTTCGACTTGCCGTGAGTGTGCTGAATATTAGTTCAGCCATTGCTCGTTTTCTAATAGTCAAGGCAGTTCTTCCGGTAGCGCCGCATATTATCATTACATGGAGGGGCCACACTGACAGTATAAATTCGTACTGCGGCGGGGGCCGCAAACTACCGTCCGGTTAGATATACAGTGTTTGTGTGGGTGTGTGTGAGTTTGTACAATTTCTTGTGTGTGCATGAAGTCTTACCACCTGAGGGTAAAAATCTGCCTCTGACTGAGACAAGTGCGATTCTCAGGAATTGTTGGGACGCACACTCTTGGCATCCAGAGAACCTGCTCAATGACTCACCACCAAATCAGTGTTGCCCTGATCGGACACTTTGATGGCAGCGAAGGCGCGATCACACTTCTCAATATCATCTGCATACCACTGCCATTGATTATCATCCATTGAAACTCTCCAATCAACACTCTGAATAATAATAATAATATAATATTCACTACAGTCAAATCCATCCATTCATTTATTTGCAATTGAATAACCAATGTACAGTCCTGTCTAGATTATATTCTACATATACATATATCACTGGGTTAATATCAAATATGTATTATTTAGCCTTTTAATGATGACTATTATGACATAATATGTTTTAATATAGGGGCTAATCAACGGTCAATTAATTTTTGAGTGGTCCTTTTGAAATCAATCTGGACTTTAGGTCAGGCTTAGGTCAAATAGAATGTGTAAGAATAAAAAAAACTCCATCATATCTCTGCTCCTTCAACTGAGTCCACATGAAAGATCCCTTCTGTTGATTCAAAGACTATTAGCCTTTTCATCCCTGTACTGACCATTTAGTGGTTGCACCACTAAAAAGGAGTGCTCTTTTAGACATGTGAGCAAACAAGCATACACATGTAGAGAGACACAACTAACACAATAAAAAGACACAGGCTATTCCGCCCTATGATCGGAATACATTTTAAATATTGTATTGTGCCCGTCTCCAAGCGGTGGTGTGGTGTAGCAATACTTACTTGGCAGCAATTCTTAAATGCTTGTTTGTCAGGCACGTAAAACCGGCCTGACTCCATGGCTGACTCTGTGGCTCTCTTTGGAAACACTTTGAAAGGCACAAATGCCAATATAAAAACATTTGTCCCGAGAAGTGCATACTTCTTGTTCACAGCCAAATAATATTTATTTATAACATTTAAAAGAGTTTCAAGGCAAGTCCCATCATAGATCCACCCATGAAACACACAAATGAACATGGATAATGCACATGGTGTATTTATGCAATCAATCTTGACATCGATGTTGGACAGTTTTGTTGGAAACGCCTTAACCTTTCATTATCTGTGAATCAGGTGTGTTCACATGAAGAGAAACTGGGAGTGACCTTTGCTGTTTTCTTTGCAGTGCTTATTTATACATAATCAACCTCAACATCCTTTTGTTTGTGAGACAGTTTGCTTTTGTGTCCAAAATGAGTCAGTCATAACCGGAATGTCGAGATGGCCAGATGACTGCAGGAAGGCACATATTGTCTATACTACCATAATTCAATTTCTTGATGCAGAAATGGCAAAGGTTAGGAAAGGGCTTGTGGTTGCCACCATAATGTTTCACCTGAGAGACAACAAAGTCTAAGTAACTTCACAATCGGCATTGCAGGTGAGGAGAATTCCGAACAGCGGCATTAGTCCTGTTCTACTCTTCTTCTTCAACTAGTGAAGAGCACACCCAGCATCCTTCGCCCGCACCCTCCCATAAGCCATTGTGTGTGTGTGTGTGTCAGCACAAACGTCTGCAGCGTTCACAACGGCATTGTTTAGGTTGGAGTGCATCATAATTCACTGATGGTGCCAACACCTTTTCAACCTCTCAATTAAATCAACATTCTGGCGTTGCTCAGTGATCGCCCAATTATGATGTGGTTACATTGTTGTCACGCAATATATTCGATGAAATCTGTGTCAGCGCTCGCTCCGTTCTGAAGACGCAAGGGCTTATTTAGAAAATGCTTTGGAGGAAATGAGGAATGATCAGTCTCATCGCTGTATCATGTCACTGTTGTCAAGCAAGTAGCAGCATTTGTTCAGATTTTTGTTGCTAAAGCCATGTATTTCATTTAGCACTGTGGCATCTTTGGTATCAGAGTCTTAACTAAACCTTTCTTTGGATAGATGTTAGAATAAAATTATAATCCTAATAATAATTTGACAAATAAAGTGATACATGTAATAAATAAATGCTGCTACCTACAGATACTCAAAGCAAGCACACACAGGCACACCCACACACCCAATTGTGTCTCTCTGTCAGCAGAGGACATAACTTTGACTTGAATCAATTTCCTGGAGACATTCTTGAACCTTAACCATCATGACTACTTGCCTAACCCTAAATCTAAATATAATCTTAAAACCTCAATCCGTGCATTCACTTTTACATTCAATTATTTATATATTGCGTTTCACAAACATGCTTTTTGTCCTCAGGAGAGAGATGAGTCTTCATGATGTGACTGAACAATATGCACAATAAATAAATTACATTATTATTATATTCACACTGAAATGATCAGATATGACATGGATTTATTCCTTATGGATTTCTGTAGAAGCCATCATCCAAGGGTAGATCTGAGTTGCAGTGGTTGATGAAAATGGCCTGCTGCTATATCATTTTTGTGTATTATATTATTCATAAATGAATTATACAAACTAATTTGAAACAAAATTTGAAATAAACAAAGTCAATTTAATTCCAGGAGTTAAACAACATGTTAACCAAGAGATTTAACATCAATGCTTCACATGACACAACAACTGATCCCTTCAGTCACTCATACTTTCAAACCTGTCGAGCTTCGGTCCCAGAGGAAATATATGAGCACTTGTTCTGTCAAGCAGAACCTGCAATGTCATGCCAAGAATTCAACAGATCAAGGTTTCACAACATGTGTCACAACGGCCGACGTCATGAGCCTTTATTTCATCTCATATAAAGGCGTGAATAAATGTGGAATGCCAAAGAGGGAAAGGTCTGCAGTGTTACACAGGTGAAGTGAACTGAGCACTTCAACACAAGAACGTCTACGCCTGAGAAGAGAGATAATTAACAAGTTTTCTTTTTTGCCGTGAGTACAATACATTCAGACACTGTGCATTTATGTGTGTGTGAGTTTGCAAAATGTGCAAAATTACATGTTATTATCTAATATTTCAAATATGTTCAATTTAAAGCTCAATCAAAATTTTTGCATTCATAATATGTTTGCATATTGAAATGATGAATGCAATCGTGTTTGGAGAATAAAGTGAAGTTAAAGCCAGATGTAAAGAAAGATATTTTGTTCGTCAGGCGGGATTTTTGTTTTAGAAGAGAACTTAATGAGGTCTTGTCAATTGTATAGTTTTTACTTATAATATATAAATAATAATAATAATAATATAATAATAACCCTAAATTCCCCACTGAAGTGCATGTGGAAAATCGCTGCCAATTGTCTCACAATTACACTTTGTTGATCCATGTCTAGGGTTTTTCTAATATCTCTTTCGAACTCAGACATTGTTTGAAATAGTCTGAAAAATGAAGGTAACTGGTCATGAACAGTTTTTGTTTTTCCTGTTTTTATTTAACATAAGTCACAAAATGTCAGCACAGCCTCATCAGCTATTTCGATTCAGCCCAAGGATACTTCAGTACGCTGAATGGGAGACTTAAAAATCCTACCTACGAGTTGTCACAACCACATTCCCAATGCTACAATAGTTTAATGCAGCTTAATGCTGCAAAAATATTTATGGAATAAGACATTTCACTGTTTCAGATGTCAGAACAATCAGGCCTTTTTTAAATAAAAGGGTTTAAAATTTTCTAATCAAAAAATAAATAATGTCCTGTGAATTCCAAATATTCAAAATGCCATGAAAGTATAATTGTCATTTTCATAAACATAATTATCACTGTGATCTATATGAGAGTGATGTCTGGACAATGCTATTGGCTACAATGTGTGTAAATTGATGATAAATATATGAATTATTTTGATACCAGGTGAGCTAGGGGGGTGGCAACAACATCCAAATGTGTCCACAGCCCCACATTGATGAGGACTCACCAACTGATGAGGCTGATAAAACAAAGGTCTCATCACTCAGAGAGGTCTAAAGACACTGGTGTGGTAAATAGAAAACAGACAACATCTGAGGGATTTAGGTTACTTGTTGTCAAAGGTGAAGAAAAAAAAAGAGAAACCGTTCCAAAAAAAATACTGACAATAAACTGCAAGAGTAAAACATGCAGGTATTTAGAGTTTCTATGCTCACTCAAAGAGGGATAGAAACAAAAGTGAAAATAAGTGTAACTTTAGAAGAAGCCGTGTTCACATTCGTGTTCTGTCTATTGGTGTTGCAGATCAACTGACATGATGGGGATGACAAAGATCACATCAGTATTCCTGATTCTAACAGGTATGACGAGTAATGTTGCCTTCAAAAGAATGAAGCTATGAGCTGGGACATGCAAATCACTCCAGATGAATGAGGGAACATGAAAGTAATCAAGTTAATATTTCGTAAACAACATTTAAAATATATATAGAGAGGATTATGCTAATGCGTTTATAAAAGACATACTATATGTGTTTGAATGCAGAAAATATTTCAAAAATTAATTATTTTAAGGTAAACCTAAATATTGTATTTTCAGTTGCATGGACAGAGACAACAACTCCAGCAACCACAACGACTCAGACTACAATTCCAACAACAACCATTCCGGCAACGACGACATCTCCAACAACAACAACCACAACTCCGACAACAACCACAACTCCGACAACAACCACGACCCCAACAACAACTACAACCACAACAACAACTACAACTCCGACAACAACCACAACCCCAACAACAACTACAACTCCAACAACAACCACGACCACTCCGACAACAACAACCACGACCCCGACAACAACCACAACCCCAACAACAACCACAACCCCAACAACAACCACAACTCCAACAACAACCAGAACCCCAACAACAACGACCACTCCAACAACCACCACAACTCCGACAACAACCACAACTCCGACAACGACTACAACTCCAACAACAACCACAACCCCGACAACAACCACAACCCCAACGACAACTACAACACCGACAACAACCAACACTCCGACAACAACTACAACACCGACAACAACAACGACCACTCCGACAACAACCACAACTCCGACAACGACTACAACCCCGACAACAACAACAACTCCGACAACAACCACAACTCCGACAACAACCACAACCCCAACAACGACCACTCTGACAACGACTACAACTCCAACAACAACCACGACCACTCCGACAACAACAACCACGACGCCGACAACAACCACAACCCCGACAACAACAACCACACCGACAACAACTACAACTCCTACAACAACCACAACCCCAACAACAACGACCACTCGGACAACCACCACAACTCCGACAACGACTACAACTCCAACAACAACCACAACCCCGACAACAACCACAACCCCAACGACAACAACAACCCCGACAACAACCACAACACCGACAACAACAACGACCACTCTGACAACAACCACAACTACGACAACGACTACAACCCCGACAACAACAACAACTCCAACAACAACCACAACCACAACTCCCACAACAACCACAACCCCAACAACAACGACCACCCCGACAACAACTACGACCCCAACAACAACTACAACCCCAACCACAACCAAAACTCTGACAACAACCACGACCCCAACGACAACTACAACTCCGACAACAACCTCAACTACGACTCCAACAACAACTACAACTCCGACAACAACCACAACCCCAACCACAACCAAAACTCTGACAACAACCACGACCCCAACAACAATTACAACTCCGACAACAACCACAACCCCAACAACAACGACCACTCCGACAACGACTACAACTCCAACAACAACCACCACTCCGACAACGACGACAACTCCAACAACAACCACCACTCCGACAACGACCACAACCCGAACAACAACGACAACTACAACCCCAACCACAACCACAACCCCAACAACAACTACAACTCCGACAACAACCACAACCCCAACCACAACCCAAACTCTGACAACAACCACGACCCAAACGACAACTACAACTCCAACAACAACCACAACTCCGACAACAACAACAACTACAACTCCGACAACAACCACAACCCCAACAACAACGACCACTTCGACAACAACCACAACTCCTACGACAACTACAAGCCCGACAACAACCACCACTCCGACAACGACTACAACCCCGACAACAACCACAACCCCAACAACGACCACTCCAACAACCACGACCCCAACGACAACTACAACCACAACCCCAACAACAATTACAACTCCAACAACAACCACAACCCCAACAACAACGACCACTCGGACAACAACCACAACTCCAACAACAACCACAACCCCAACAACAACCACCACAACTCCGACAACAACGACCTCTCCGACAACAACCACAACTCCAACAACAACCACAACCCCAACAACAACGACCACAACTCCGACAACAACCACAACTCAGACAACGACTACAACTCCAACACCAACCACAACCCCGACAACAACCACAACCCCAACGACAACTACAACCCCGACAACAACCAACACTCCGACAACAACAACAACGACCACTCCGACAACAACTACAACTCCGACAACAACCACAACCACAACTCCCACAACAACCACAACCCCAACAACAACGACCACTCCGACAACGACTACAACTCCAACAACAACCACGACCCCGACAACAACTACGACCCCAACAACAACTACAACCCCAACCACAACCAAAACTCTGACAACAACCTCGACCCCAACGACAACTACAACTCCGACAACAACCTCAACTACGACTCCAACAACAACTACAACTCCGACAACAACCACCACTCCGACAACGACTACAACTCCAACAACAACCACCACTCCGACAACAACCACAACCCCAACAACAATGACAACTAAAACCCCAACCACAACCACAACCCCAACAACAACTACAACTCCGACAACAACCACAACCCCAACAACGACCACTCTGACAACGACTACAACTCCAACAACAACCACTCCGACAACAACTACAACTCCAACAACAACCACAACCCCAACAACAACGACCACTCCAACAACCACCACAACTCCGACAACGACTACAACTCAAACAACGACCAAAACTCTGACAACAACCACGACCCCAACGACAACTACAACTCCAACAACAACCACAACTCCGACAACAACTACAACTCCGACAACAACGACAACTACAACTCCAACAACAACCACAACTCCGACAACAACTACAACTCCGACAACAACCTCAACTACGACTCCAACAACAACTACAACTCCGACAACAACCACAACCCCAACAACAACGACCACTCCGACAACGACTACAACTCCAACAACAACCACCACTCCGACAACAACCACAACCACAACAACGACCACTCCAACAACAACCACAACCCCGACAACAACCACAACTCCTACGACAACTACAAGCCCGACAACAACCACAACTCCGACAACGACTACAACCACAACAACAACCACAACCCCAACAACAACGACAACTCCGACAACCACCACAACTCCGACAACAACGACCTCTCCGACAACAACCACAACTCCAACAACAAC